>NMUG010006010.1:0-12813 GCA_002855965.1 Monotropa hypopitys | reverse complement strand
TTGTGAGAGAGAAAAAGTGTTAAGTGCATTCATTAACCTTAAACCACAAAATGTTATTGATATATAAAGGGAGTGAGATTACCAACCTAAATACCAAATTACGTTCACTTAACTTATACTAAAGAAATATATGTGAAAGCAACTCCTAACAAGATTGATATGGTCATATGCAATTAAGTAATATTTTTCATAAATCCAATGCCAACTCATAAGAGTCTGTGATAAGATTCCTTTTTTTAGCACTACAAAAAAGGCTGCGTATGTACCAAAATGTATTGTACCACCATACTCCGGTACCTTTGATGCTCCTCCTCGTCGCCTTCGAATTGATCTGCAAATGCTCTGCCAAACAACAAGAACAGCCAATATGAATATGAGATGCATTCTCAACAAAGATACTTCAATAAGTCTAATAACATGCACATGGCTACCTAACCTTGTGGCAGAAAAAAATGATAGTTTCAGAAGTTCGTTGATAGTATATATTATAATCAAAAAGCAAAACGAGGTCATCCGTTAGGCACAGACCTGAAGAAACAATTACCATCTGCAGTAACTTGAATAATCTTTAAACCTAATGCATCAAGCTGAGCACGAAACTCATAAATGCCACCCTGATTCCCATGCTTTTTTATCTGTCCAGCAAAAACAAAACATGGTTCATTGTTTTACTAATATAGAAGCTTTACAACTTTCTTAAATATATCCGTTACAGCAAAGCAGATACCGTTGTATGTAAGATAAAATGATTGTTCTAATCTAGCAGACCACCTACGTACCTTATGCTGGATGCAACAACCCTCAATTACTGCTCAATACGTCATTTATTGTGCATGCCACTTACATTGGTGGATCAAATCCTGTCTAAGCGACTCCATTGCAAGCTGTCATGTAGCTGATGATGTTCGCTTTTCTAAGCACTACCATGAGTATGTGTAATAAAAAGGCAGTGCTACATTCATTCTCCATCATATACAATTCCCAATTTCATCCTCGCCAAGAACTGCTTTGTCTGACCTGGCTTATATAGAGAACCATAACTACAAATTTCCAGCAAGGTATGTACAGCTTCTAGCAGCAGGCTATGTCATCCAGTTATGTATAACTTTCAGCATCAACGCCCACCCATCAACACGTAATGTACAACTGTTATTGGTACGTTATGCTGCTTACTTCACCATTGTAGCTGTCAGACAGTTTGCTTAGTCATCACTTTTCCCACAGCCAAACCATTTAAGCTTCTGGTTTCTCTATCAACTAAGACCTATCATATCTATGTGTGTAATGGCAACTTTGCGACTATAAAGTATTTATTGGTTTAAATACGTATGAAGTTGGAGATAACTACAAACAACAAAATGGATCCAAGGGGTTTGTAATTGTAGTTTATATGTGTGTAAATACCTGAAGTATAAAACATAAAAATAGCTAATTCCAGCATTTCACACTACATAATTCAAAAGTATTTACCAAAAAGACAAGTGTTGTGTGATTAAATTTATTACCAAATCAAACAGAGTCTTAAGTCCAAATCAATTGGGGTCGGCTACGTGAATTTGTTTTCTCCACACTGGAGAACTTGGTCTAAGTAACATTAGTCGCAGGTTTTTCGGGGTCTAGGGCCAGTGAGCTCTGTCGAAGGCATCAAGTTTCATGATATCCAAAGAAACTAGATCTTTCCGAACTTATTTCCAAACCAAACCAAACTGAGCCATAAGTCTTAATCAATTGGGGTCGGCTACATGAATTCTTTTTTTAAATGCGCTTTGTCGAGTGCATCGTGTTCCGTTATACCTAGTAAACTTAGATCTTTACAAACTACCTCTTCTAAAGTCAATTTACCCCTCCTCTTAGTGCTACTGTCTATCATAACTCTATCACTCCTCCTAACTACTATGTCAACGAGCTTACGATAGACATGTCCAAACCACCCTAATCTATTTTCTCTTATCTTAGTTTCTAGCAGTGCTACTCTACCATATCGCGAAGGTTTTCGTTTCTAATTCTATCCTGTAAAGGTTTACCACACATCCATCTTTCCGAACTATTTCTGCTACAATTAATTTTAGTCTACCTCTTCTAACTACCATCTAAAATAATCATATCACTCTTCCTAACTACTGTATCAACCGATCTACAATAAACATATTAAAACCGCCTTAATTTATTCTCTCACCTTATTTTCTTTCAAAAGGGAATCACTGGTGCAGTGATAAATATTCGGTCCAATAACATTAAGGTTTTGGGTTTGAATCTGAGCACAGTCGTTTTGTATATTATTACCAAAGATTAGACTTGTCCTCGTTATTTTCCTTTCTGCAACCTATTAATGGGTGACGGCCTGACGAGTCATCTAAAATAATATTAAAGATTAGAATCTATTAGAAATTATTATTAAGGGACGTTATTTTTTAGTGAGACCCGTTATGATGCTCAGAGGTGTAACATAATAGGAGATTCCTTCTCCCGTAGTTTAGCCTCCCTCTTGTTTTGTTTCTAAGATGAAGGTATTTAAAATGGAAAAGTCTAACATGTAAATACAATCACTAAGAGACCACATTTAGTTGTCAACAAACTTTTTGATATAATGTCGTTGTGCCAAGTCAAAGTTGCATTCCAAATACTTTCAAACTTTAGATTAGTAGATGCTATCATTTTCCATTTGGGATATTTATTGATCTGTAGAAATAAAGAGTTATTGATTGTTTGTACCTCATGGTCACAATAGGTTTGGATTTCATGGGACAACGTGACATTTTTTATGGTTTGGAAGTTCTCAAAGATGGAGTGATTGATAGTGCCTATTGTAATCATTTGTATATGATGGTGGCTATAGTGACTTAGGCACGAAAAATCCCTATGAGTTTCCTAAATAATAAAGTATGTGTATAAAGTTGGAGATAACTACAAGCAACAAAATAGATCCAATGGAAAAAACAATGAGCTCTTTCATTTTTCATAAATGTAGTTTATACGTTTGTAAATGTCTAATGTATAATACGTAATCAGCGCTTTTTGCAGCATTTCACATTACAAAATTCAAAAGTATTTATCAAAAAGACAAGTATTCTATAATTAGCTTTATTATCAAATCAAAACCGAGCCATAAGTCCCAATAAATTGGGGTCGGCTACATGAATATGTTTTCTCCAGTGATCTCTCTAAAAGACATCATGTTTCGTGATATCCAAAAAACCTAGATCCTTTTCGAACTACCCTTTGAAATCAATTTTAGTTTTCCTCTCCTAACTGCCATGTATAGTAACCCCGTCACTCCTAACTACTACACAAACCAATCTACGGTAACATGTTCAAACCACCTTAATCTATTTTCCTTCACCTTAGTTTCTCTCATCTTTAAGCGACATTATTTTTTCAGTGATACCCGTTATGATTTCCAGAGAGTAATATGATAGGAGCTTCCTTCTCCTGTAGTTTAGCCACCATTCTATTTTTGTTTCTAAAAACAAAGGTGCTAAAATGGAAAAGTCTAACATGAAATACAATCACTGAGAGTCCACATTTAGTTGTCAATGAACTTTTTATGCAGTTTCATTGTGGCAAGTCAGAGTTGCATTTCCCATTTTGGATATTATTGATTTGTAGACAAAAAGGGTTATTGATTGTTTGTAGTTTGTACCTCATTGTCACAATAGGTTTGGATCTTATGAGGACAATATGAAGTTTCTAATGGTTTGGAAGCTCTGCAAGGTGGAGTGTTTGAGAATGGCTAAAGTAATTATTTGTATCTGATGGTGGCTATTGTGATTTAGGCGCAAAAAATCCCTTTGATTTCCCTAAATGTGCTTTTGTTGTAACACCCGTCTTAATTTTAAATTTCATTAAATGAATTATTAAGGATGATTTCATAATTATGTTAAAATATGGTGACATGTTATGGATATTAGCAAGCATGTGGGTCGATGCTAGGTAAAAAAAGAGTTGTCATCGTCTATGATTTTCCATGTGAGGAATATGGTGTATTGCGTTCAGAGGTTTAGTTTGTTGGATTTGCATGTTCGGCGGAAGTCCTCGGTGGGTTAGAAGTCATCGAGTTGTAGATAGAACTTTTGTGATTAGAAGGGATGTTGATGACTTCAAGTGTGGAGACTGTTTGGTAATCTTAGGTGAGACTCGGGAACGTCGGGGATCGACGTGTTAGTGACTGTAGATGTCTAGAGTATGGTGTATTTGTATAAGGTGTAATGGCATGTGAAGCCTAACTTATTTGAGAATGATGGTAAAGTTGTTGTATTGAATTAGAATAGGTGTTGAATTCTCCTAAGAGGTTTAAATGTGTTTTAGGTGGGGTTATTAATGCTTTTCGGTGTCTAGATTGATAAGGAAATGTTTGAGGATGAGTTTGGGGGGGTGGGGTAGTGAAAAAGATCAAATCCAGGTCTTTTTGGTGGTGATCGTCCGGACCAAGCTCGGTGGTCGTCCAGACAAGTGTGGAGAAACTCATTTTGTTCAGTAGCGAAGCTCGTCCGGACCAGGAAAGTGATCGTCCGGACGAGAGAGGCAGGAATCCATTTTTCGGTTCAGCAGTGGGTTCGTCTGGACCAAGGTTCTTAGGACGAGGGGGTTTGTCCTGATGAAGGTTAGGCTCGTCCGGACGAGAGCGTTGGGCAGTTGCGGAAAATTAGGGTAATTTGGTATTTTTACTCCCTAATTATTTTGTATAATCCCTAATCGTGTATTAGGGTTAGAACTTCAATTTTTGGCCTCCATTCACAACATTCTTCCAAGAGATAGGGGAGGAGAGAGAACCTCTTGATTCCTTGGTGATTTGAGATCCCGGGAATGATCCGAGACCGGTTTTAGAATCCTCGAGGGCTATAGATCGTCATACAAGGTATATTTTCTTCATTCTTGTATTTTCATTCATGGAAATTTCGTAGATCTCCTTTTGGTTTGGTCATGTAAGGAGGATTCGGTTGGGTATTGTCGTTAGAGGCGGAGGATGATGTTCTATTTCATGTAAGAGTGGTTTGACGGTGGTGTTTGATGAGAGTGGTCTAGGAGGATCTCTAAATAACACTAGGAGAGTTTATACTTTGGGTGAAATCATAGTGTATCGGTGGTGAGATGGTGAATGTATACTTGTGGGTCTCATAGGATGAATGTATCGAGCATTGGAATTCGATTCGTCGTGTAGACTTAGAAATCATGTCCGGGATGTTTGTGGATGTGATGGTCATAGTGTGCTTGTCATGAGTGGGTATTGATGTTCTTAGAATTTTGGACGTGGTCATGTATGCGGTCTAGTGATTCCGTGAGTTCATCCATGTTTTCGTCGTTCGTGGATGGTGTGGGTTTTGCATAGGTGGTCGGAGCATGTAGTAGAGTAATTTCGTTATTCAATCTAATTACTAGCATTCTATTGTTTTTTTACCGATTCTGAGTATTGAAGTTGGTACAGATGATTGGAGCGGGGCTTCCAATGTTCCGAGGAGATAGTTTCGGAGTCGTGCATTCGGTATTTCGATGAGTTTGGTAGATATGTAATTGGAGTTACATATATGCAAATGTAGATATATTTCCTTGCAAGTAAATAATTGCTAAAGAGTTGAGCAAAATTGGATTTAAATGGAAGTCACTTAAATTATGTATTGTATGTGTGTGTGGGAGTGTGCATGTGTCAATGAAACTAAGTATGGAGATAATGGAAATCCTATAATGAAAGATAAGGGTGTGTGGGTGTGTCGATGACATGGATTTTGGGGTAGTCAATTTTACCCATCTTGTTATTCACGCGATTTATTTGAAATTATGTGATTTGGTAATCAACGTGATATGGTAGCAAATGTGTGTGATGGTGTATGTGATATGATGGTATAGCGGTGGCCAGTGTGGGCAATTAACGGCAATAGCCAAAGAGGTATACTGGTGGCCAGTATAGGCAGAAACATCGGCAAATTGTCATGAATGTTTCGGGTGGCCAGTGTGGGCATAAACTTCGGCAAGACTACCATGAATCTATACCGGTGGCCAGCGTTGACAAAAACTTTGTCAAGATTGCCATAAATGGGTATAGATAACTAGTGAAGGTAAAATATCGGCAAAATATCTATAAAGGTAATGTGGGGCATTCCTCATTGAACATGAAAGTGTTAATATGGTCATTCTATGATTTCTTTATATAACCTTGTCATACGGTGAAAAGCGTGTATAGGGGTGATTAATATAAGAAGAATCACGGGACTCATAATTGGCCTTCGGTATGAAACATCTTTAAGAAGTGAAGGTGTGTTTAGAACTATAAGAGTGTATAGTTGGATGTGTGTATGAACCATATCTGAATATAAAAAAGAATAAGTTGTATACATAAGTGAATAAAGTCAAAGAGTTATCCGATTGTAAGCTTGCGTGTGGAATGTCGTATTGTTGGTGTTACGCATGTGAAAGAGCAAGAAGTGAATAGGTGTATACCGATGGCATTGTGTAGTGGTCAGTGTGGGGTTGCATGGCTATATTAATTGTCACTAATGAATACAAATGAAAAAGGAAAAGTGAGGAATAGTGTGGAAAGTCCGTTTTCATGGATATCTAAGCACAAAACGACATCATTGGACTGTGTAGTGCGTGTACTCAATAGAATGTAATTATAACCAGTATGTTGACTAAATTCACAATGTGACATTTGGAATTAGCGTGACATCAGATTTTACCCTGTGACTGTACGTGGTTGTACATTAGTTTATATACAGTTAAATTGTGTTGCTAGTCATCAGTCACATTTATATCGTCATTATGCAACTGATCATTCTCTGCGGTAATTTGATATTGTGCATTGATTTATACCGTGTAGATTTAGCTGTTGTATTTCAGACTTATACTATGTTGTTCTTGTGGATTACTTTAGATTTCCTTTATGTGGTTGGGTTTTTCTTAGCCATATATATAACGTTTCATATCTAACAAACTCATGGGTTTCCTTGTGTTGTTGTCTTTCTTTTGTTGCTTGGTAACCCAGGTTGAGGATGCTTTGGGTTCGGTCCACTACGATTGGCTTGGAGATGTTAGTTATGTCAGTTAGAGCTGATGATGATAGCAAGGGCCTTGTCGGCTAGTTCTTTGTATGCTTGGAAGAGTTTTCAGTTGTCTTGTGTAGTTTTTGTTTTGTTCTGCTAGTACGTACTTGAGGATTTTAGTATGTACGTTTTAGCCTTCCGTTGTCGTTTAGTTTTGTGTTTGGAGTTTATTTGTTCGATGTTTCAAAAGTAGAATCTATGGTGTTTGAGCAAGTTTTAGTAGCTTTTTCACGAGGACTGTGGTATTTGAGATGTTTAGTAACATTTGTCGTTCGATATTTACCAAAAAGGGTGATTTATCGAGATGAGATGTTACATTTGTGGTCCATCATTTTGTGAATTTTTTTCTTGGTAATAGTATATTATTTTTCCAGAGAAACATTTTCAAGAACTATATAAGACGAGTTTCATGGGTGGGCATGGGAGGGCGCTGGAGTATTTTTAGGACTTATATTTTCATATGTTTGTCTTTCATTCTTTGTATAATGAATTAGGTAGTTTCCATACAATATTTAGCACTTACATAAGCTGACCTTTAGTTCACTTTAGGAATTTCCCC
Source organism: Monotropa hypopitys (assembly GCA_002855965.1). Classification (NCBI taxonomy): domain Eukaryota; kingdom Viridiplantae; phylum Streptophyta; class Magnoliopsida; order Ericales; family Ericaceae; genus Monotropa; species Monotropa hypopitys. The sequence continues at coordinate 5,220 of NMUG010006010.1, read as the reverse complement.
TTTTGTATAACTAATGATATCTATTTTTTGGTTCTAAGTATCACCCTTGTGGTATTTTCCAATACTCTAGTTAGCTTAATAGCTCAAATGAATGCAGAACATAGGATCTTTGTGGGTGAGAGCTATGTGTATTACTCTTTTTTTAACCTTTAAATGTTGTATTTGGTCTGTTAGTGTTGTAGCTATTAATCATGCACATATGGAAATAATATGTGATTGTACCCTTTTTAAATGGGATACATATTGTATTACTGTTTTGACAGGAGTGGAATGTGATTTGAGTGGAATATGCTGCATTCTTTAGTGCTTGCATAGGGTAACCTTTTAGCGAAAAATGGGTTTTTAGTCATGTCAGATTGTGCTCGTATTGTAATTCTCCTGTTGATTCAGCATGTTATTGGAGTTTTGAGTTATGAAAGTTGGAACTTCAGCTACTGCAAAGTAAAAGCAGCACTACATTCCTCATTTTTAGTCATTTTGAACAAAAAGGGTCATTCCCATTATTTCTCTTTTAGCCATTGACGTCATACAGCTTTTGTTATGTTTTTTCCTTCCTTATGGTGCTTAGATTGGGTTGGCTCTAAGGTTGACCTAATGAATGTTATATATTGTTATATTTTCCTTCAATTTGATAGTGGTACTAAATGAATATGTGAAGGTCTTGGAGTTTTGAAGAATGCAAGATGAAACTAGGCTAGTGGGATTCCTTTCTGTGGGAAAGAAGCCTTGTTAATACTACCTAGAGAATAGCAAACAAAGTTGCAGGACCTTGCCCGTCCTGGGGACATTGAGCCATTTGCAAACAAAGGTTCATCATGGGGGATTTAATTACAGATTAGCAAAGGTTATGTCATTCACTTCTCCTTCAATAAGCTTTGTAAAGAGTTACTATAACCATCTCAGTTAAGTCTACAAAGTGGTGTTTTCTTTTCCTTCTTTGGTTAAATTTATGTTTCTTTGATTTCTGGAGCATAATTGAACATATTTTCTTTTCTTTCTTACATGTATTTCTCATTATTCGATTTGTTTCTAACCTCCTTGGTCAAGAGAGATGCAATTTTCTGTTTGACAATGTCACGACCATTTGGTTGGTTTGCATGCTTGGATAATGACTTTGTGTACGATTAAAATGAGAGAAAAGGAGTACCATTGAACTTGTCTCTAACATTTTGGTATGCTGATGCTCTACAAGCATATTGGCTGGTTGGAAGCGATTCATACTTCATAGAATATGAAAGGCCAAAGGAATAGAAGAGATTCTTGAGAGGTTGCAGTCCTAGAAACATATGGTAAATTCGAGAATCTACTCTTGCGTTCCCAGTTGTCGGCTTCATCAGTAGCCATTTCATTGATGGAATTGTGGTCAAAGTGGTGGGTTTATAATCTTACATAAACATTTTTGTGGTTTCCCGATGTAAATGAAATTTCAATAAAACTACTCATAAGATGCTTCCTAGAATCTTTTCGGCTAATTAGTGGTTTAATTGTTCAATTAATCCGTATTCTATGTTTTCTTCCCTCATATTTTTTGGATTGAATTGACCCGTAAAATGTGTGCAGTTTAGCTTATAAGACAGATTTCGGTAGGGAGTTAGGCTTGGAGTGCAAGATCGGATGTTTAGATTTTGCATCCAGATTATTTGGAACGTGCCCTAGGCATGGGTAATTCGCTAGTAAAGGACAAAATAACTCATATTTGCCATACATAGCATATAACCCGGAAAACAAACGATCAAGGAGATAAAAGGACAACTTTTTACAATGTATCAAGACTTCATAAGTACATTCAAAAATCAATACATGATATGAGACCAAATCAGATTTCGGATAGCATTTTGAGCACCTCTAGGAAGTGGTTACCAACATAAAATCTCCACGGACACGCAGGGTCTTCCTAGCACACAATGCACATGCAACACTAGAAAAATTCCTCCGAACAGAGAAGCAAACATGCAAACAATGGAACCAACTAGGCTCTAGCCCTTTACTACAATTCTATTTACTGATACCTAGTAGAATATGAAATAATATTGTAAGACTAATCAATCTGAAAGTTTTCTGTAGCTCCCTTTCCTGATTTGAGGAGGAATTGGAATAAAGGATGGCCTTTCTATATACATCTCCTTTCCTCAACTTTAGATCTAGGGTGCTTCACCTAGTTGCTATAAATTTGAGCAGTAGCCTCTCTTTCTCTTGGAACTAACTTCTGGGTTGACTAAGCTCTCAAAACAAGCAACATTTCCTTCTTTCTTGAATGTTCGCGTGTGGACATAGATAACAAATGCACATTCACAAGCAGGTTGATAGGGCAAAAGGTGGATTTTTTATAATCAATAAATTTACTAAAAAGGTATCAAGCGGATATCACCTGTGTACAAGTGGAAGTAAAAAACAAACCGATCTTGAACATCAGAAAATCTCTCCCAATTAAAAGGAGAACCTTATATTCGCTATACAAGCTCTATACCCAAAAATATTTAACATATCAAGATATTGATCTAAAGTAGGATTTCTTTTCCTCGACTCCCAACTATACAGACTACACAGAAAAAGACTCTTAAGCTTGCATTAATGCATGAGCTTCCATGTCTCTTATTATAGAGTCAAGTGCCAACCATGTAATGTCGGGTTCCCCCTCCCCCCTCCTAAAAGAGGCGGTCTGTTGGACTAAAACTGTTGTGGCAACCATAGCTAGCTGACAATTCTTTGAAAATTGAAAATTTGATGTCATTGTTTCTGGAAATTTTAAAAATTCAATTTCAAAATTTGAACAGGTCTTGGAAATTCGATTCTAAAAATTAAAATCTGTGAAAATCGACTTCAAACTTTGGTGTGTTTTGGAAATCCTTGACAATTCGATGTCAAGGCTTAATCATCAGAGATCCCATGCTTGATTTTGGAGAATGAAAGGAGAGGGGGAAAAGTTGATGCAACTCCTCTATTTTTTCCACGAGATGGTGGGAACTTGTTTTCTTTCCGTAGAGTAGGCGAATTATCTGAACCACGCATACTTTGTCTTTGTGCGTGTGTGTGACTCCCCTGAATTCCCAACATATAAATCATGTGCCTTCTTGAAGGTGACAATTCTTTTGGGAAAATATTACATAACAAATACACATGCATGTGTCTGGATATTCTCATTTGGAAATGAGTTGTTTTAGAACATTTTTACCTCCTATTGCCTCGCCTATAATTAGAAACCATATATACGTCGGATAGAAACTTAAATGCACACCAATTTAGGACCGGATACCTAACAAATCTAGTGATTGATTGCACCGGTAAAGTGCAAATACATCCACTCTTCTGATTCAGGCTTTTAATATGTAACACTGTCAAATATGGAAAATCATAAGGTCCTCCCGGACACCATATGGTGTTTCCTACTTCGTACTCCCAGCCAATGACAGACCCAAAACAAACAACATGGGTCTTCCCTGCATCTCCCAAACCCCCACCAAAGATACGCGAAAAAAATTGTCGCTGCATAATTGGTTTGGAGAACAACACAATGCAACATTGTACTTTGCATCAAAAAATAACCGCTCACATTCTAATCTATACTAATATATAAAGGGAGAGCACACTTTGATGTCCCTTTGTCATCTATTTTCATTTTTCAAAATTGCCTCATTATATTTTTGCCCTTTTCAAATTGCCCCAACCCTTGTATATATAAAAGGAGAGTGCTAATTTGGTCTCCTTTTTTTGTCATTGTGTCAATTTTCTAACTTCCTAAATTTCCCTTTAAAACAAACATTTTTACTATTTAATTACTTGCACCACCGAATAACTATAAAGGCAAAAATGACAAAACATGCATGTCACCGTCCACTCTAAATAACTATCCCACTAATCAAAATAAATCATCACACGTCCCACATCTACATGCATCAAGTGTGTATGGCCTCTAGAATAGATTATGCTGGTATAAGTTATTTAAAGGAAAATCTTTGCACAAATCCAAAATCAGAACAGTAAAATGGTACTGATACATATACTTCAATGCCTTGAAAGTAGAAAACGGAAAAGCTAAATTACATGGTAAGAAATCAATCCTGCAATTCTGAAGCACCCACAAATAATACCAGCAAAGAAAGAACCGATGAGCCTACACATGTATTCTTGGCTATATAAAGATGCATATATCTAATCAAGTAGGTTAATGGTGTAGATTGGAAAGGAATTGGAGAGACTCACGTGGGGTTGTTTGTTGGGTTTGGACTTTTGACGCTTTGCTTTAACCATCGCTGCTCTCCTCCTCCTCCTCCTCCTCCTCAAAGAAAAGATCCTTCGATTCTTTCAATAACTTGGTTGAGATCGCTGAGGGGATAAGGTGGGGGACAGAGAGTGGAGAAGGCAGGACTCTCGCTTCGATTCCCTTACTTCCCTCTCCCGACACCGTTCCCGCGACGGGGCAGCTCTGACCAGTGCCTCCGTTTCACTGTAGCGCAATTTAACCTTCCGTTTGGAACTTGAGGAAAGATGAAAAAATAAGGGGTAATTCTAAATACCACCACCAAAATCCTCAATACATTCCACAAAAATTAAGAAATGTATGACTAAAATACCTCAAATGAAAAATAACTTTATTGTCTTCATTAATTCTAAATACAATTCAATGTATTTATTCAATTTTTAAATATCTCACCTTCTTCCATCATCTTATTCCTCCATTAAACCCTAATTTCTTCTTCCATGAACTCTTATTTCTTTCTTCATGAACCCGAACCCTGATTTCTTTCTCAATACAATCATATATACTTGTAGAGAGAAAGAGTTGTGTATAATTTGATCCTAATCGTTAAATCCGATCACGAACACTCATTTTCGATCTTTTGCTTTGGAAATCATTCGGAGGCAAACTTTCAAAATACATCACTAAGTTTAGACCTGAACTTTCGAAATATCCATCTACGTTCGGACTTTAACTTCCGAAATATCCCTCTAAATTCAGATCTGAACTTCCAAAACGACTAATTACCAAAATTCACTCAAACTAAAAAAATCATATCCGTTTAAACGTATTAATTTCGGATATGAACTTCTGAATTTTCTAGCATGATTCAGAACTGAATATCTAAAGGTGGATTGAACTCGGTTTGGAAAAAACGATTCGTTTACGTTTGTTAATTTATTAGATATTCTGTTCCATGAGAGAAAATGTTTTAGATAGATTGGACATGTCACGCACCGGATTTTCAAGTCATATTTTTTTTT
>NMUG010006009.1:0-12814 GCA_002855965.1 Monotropa hypopitys | reverse complement strand
CAGATTTCAATCCTACCAGAGAATTTGACTTCAATTATTGAGGCAATGGCTCCCAGAAGACAAACAACTCATGAAATCGAGGAGGATAGACTCGACCAGCTTCAACAAACTATGGAAGCCTTGGCGGCGAGTGTTGCCGCTATTCAACTCCAACCCCAGCAGTAGCCAAGGCCCCACCGACGGCTAAATCCACACGAGGAGGAGGTGGAGTTATATCACACTTATAGAGATGAGGAAGAAAATCCATTCGCTGGGGATGGACCAGATGGGAGGCAGGAGAGGCAACCACATTTTCCTTACCAGTGCGAGGAGCGAAAGGTACCAGTTCCTGTATCAAAATGGGAGTCTGGTTTGAAGATTGATATCCCAGAGTTCCATGGAGGGATGAAGCTTGAGGACTTCCTGGACTGGCTCTTTGCGATGGAGGAAGTGTCAGAATTCAAGGAAGTTCCTGTCGACAAAAGGGTGCCCCTGGTGGTTACACATTTAAGAGGAAGAGCAGTAGCCTGGTGGCAGCAGCTAAAAATAAATCGATCTCGGATGGGGAAAATAAAAATTGACACATAGGAAAAATTACAAAAACACCTTCGTGAGGCATTTCTGCTCCACAATTACTCTCGGGTCATGTATTAGAGGTTCCAGAACCTCAAACAAGGTGTCAAAATAGTGGACGATTATACCACCGAGTTTTACCAACTCATGGCGCGAACTGATTAGGTGAGACAAGCGATCAACTAATTTCTCGATATGTGGGTGGTCTACAGGTGCATTACCAGGATACACTCAATATGTTCGATCTATACTCTGTTTCTGACACACATCAGAAAGCTCTACAACTAGAGAAATAGCTCCGACGTCGGATGGCATCTCAGCCCTGGGCAGCATCCAGTAGCCGAGCTACCAACCCACAGGAAGTTGCTCGAGCTATTCTCCAACCGAGCCGAGCTCCCACCCCTATGCCAAACCTCTCTAGACCAGCCACTGGGAGTGCGAGAAGATGCTTCAAGTGTGGAGAGACGGGTCACCGGTTCATCGATTGCAAGAAACATGCCATTCAGAAGGACTTGTTCATCGATAGTGAGGGGCTAGTGAGAGTTGAACTAGATCAACAAGAAATGGATCCAACTGAAGAGCTGACTAGGGAGGATGTGAATGACGGAGAAGAAGAAGAGCACGTTGATAAGGATTGTGGACCTTTGCTTGTTGTGCGACGAGCTTTTCTAACCCCCCGAGATGTCAGTGGGGCTGGCTGGCTGAGGAATAATATATTCCAATCCCGGTGTACCGTGGAAGGTAAGGTGTAAAAATTCGCCATTGACTCTGGAAGCTGTGAAAACGTGATCTCGGAGGAAGTTGTGAGAAAATTGGGTCTAACAACAGAGAGGCATCCTACCCCCTACAAGCTAACCTGGTTACAAGAAGGAGAGAGGGTCACAGTATCTAAACGTTGCCTGGTAGCATTTTCCATTGGCTCTAACTACAAGGATCAGATTTGGTGTGATGTGGTTGAAATGGATGCATGCCACCTTCTGTTAGGAAGGCCCTGGCAGTTTGACCATGCCGTGCAACATGACGTCCGCAAAAATACTTATAGCTTCACCACTAATAAAGTTAAGGTTATACTCTACCCGAGCAAGGAAGAGACTCCTAAACCAATAGTTGAGAAAAACCCAAACTTGCTGACCAGACAGAAGTTCGAAAATGAGATGATGGAATATGGCCTCGTATATTTCTTGGTGGCAAAAAAACCAGGGTTGGACTGCGGCAACTAGCAGCTCGACACGCAACATACCATGCTCGATAAGGAGCAGAAGATGCTAGAAGAAGTTCCTGAATGTGTGCAGGGCCTGCTTGCAGAATTTGAAGACGTATTTCCTGAAGAATTGCCAACTGGATTACCACATTTGAGGGATATCCCACACCAGAATGACTTGGTTCCAAGATCAACCCTACCAAATAGACCGCACTACCGTATGAGTGTACGGGAACATGAGGAGTTGAGGTCTCAGATGGAGGAACTGCTTAACAAGGATCACATAAGGGAGAGCTTGAGTCCTTGTGTTGTCCCCACACTGTTGACCCCAAAGAAGGACGGATCATGGAGAATGTGTGTTGATAGTCGCACAATCAACAAAATCACAGTACGGTATCGTTTCCCTATTCCTTGGCTGGATGACCTGCTAGACCAGCTCATCGAAGCCGTAGTGTTCAGTAAGCTTGACTTGAAAAGTGGATATCACCAAATCCGGATCCGTGAAGGGGATGAGTGGAAAACTGCCTTTAAAACTCGAGAAGGTCTATATGAATGGATGGTCATGTCTTTTGTCCTATCTAATGCTTCGAGCACTTTTATGAGAGTGATGAACCAGCTGTTCAGGCCGTTAATTGGAAAATTCGTCGTTGTATACTTTGATGACATTCTCGTTTACAGCCCTGATGAAAACACCCACGTGCAACATCTGGGCAAGTTCTATATCTACTTCGGGAAGGTCAGATTTTTGCATCCCGAGCTAAATGTTCATTCGTAATGACCAGTATACTCTTCCTAGGGTACGTGGTATCTGACAAAGTAATCTCTATTGATGAGACAAAGATTGTAGCTGTAAGGGAGTGGCCCACACAAAGAAACATCCATGACTTCAGAAGCTTTCATGGCTTAGCTTCCTTTTATAGACGGTTCATCCCTAACTTCAGCACTATCATGGCCCCCATCACTGATTGTATGAAAGTTGGTCAGTTCCTGTGGACGGAGGCAGCCAACCTGGCCTTTGATGAGATCAAGGACAAATTAACCTCTGCACCTGTGCTGGCTCTACTAGATTTTTCCCAATCTTTCGAGTTGTACTATGATGCCTCCAAAGTTGGGATTGGAGCTGTCCTTAGTCAGGGAGGTTGCCCAATTGCTTTCTTTAGTGAGAAACTGTACGGGGTTAGAACCAACTACAACACATATGACGTAGAGTTCTATGCTATCATCCAAGCCTTAAAGCATTGGTACCCCTATCTCTCTTAGAGTTACTTTATCTTGTTTTCTGATCATGATGCTCTCAAACACATCAACAACCAAGATAAGCTTACAGCGCGGCACACCAGGTGGGCAGCCTACTTGCATCAATTCACTTTATCGATCAGACACAAATCCAGAGTGCAGAATAGAGTGGCAGATGCTCTTAGTCGGCGAACATGCCTCCTCAACACTCTGCAAACCAAGGTGATGGGTTTTGACTCCTTTCGAGAACTTTTAAAAACTGATGTGTTTTTCAATCCAATTATTCATGATGTCCTGGCTGGATGTCATCCCGAATATTCTTTACATGACGGGTCCTTATTCAAGGGGAACCAATTATGCATCCCTGATTCGAGCGTCCGACTCAAAATCATCAAGGAGCTCCATGAAGAAGGCCATGTCAGAAGAGACAAAACTATCCATTTGGTCGCCAACTCCTACTTTTGGCCCTCTATGCGGCGAGATATTACCAGGATCGTGGAACAGTGTAGAATTTGTTAGGTCACCAAAGAAACTGCAACCAATGCGTGTCTTTATCTACCTCTTCCGATTCCAGACCGCCCTTGGTCCAGTGTCAGCATGGACTTCATCCTTAGCTTGGCGCGCACCCAACGCGGGTTTGTTTCCATTTTGTGGTAGTGGATCGATTTACTAGGATGGCTTACTTTATCGGGTGCAAGAAGACCAATGATGACGTTCATATAGCACAACTCTATTTTCGAGAGATATATAGATTGCACAGCCTACGGACGTCAATTATCTCTGACAGAGACACTAAATTTCTCAGCCACTTTTGGAGATGCTTATGGAAGCTAACCAACACCAAATTGGACTTCAGTAGTGCGTACCACCCTCAAACGGATGGGCAGACTGAGGTAGTTAACCATTCATTAGGAAACTTACTAAGATGTTTGGTGTGAGACCAACCTCACTCTTGGGACCAAAAGATGTATCAAGCAGAATTCGCTTTCAACAGGTCAGTCAACTGCAGCACGAGACTCAGTCCTTTTGTAGCCAACTACGGATTCCAACCCAGGGCCCCTGTGGACCCAGCTCCAGTTCCTAACATGATGAAGATTCACAAAAAGCTGAAGATATTGTTAATACGTTGCAGAATGTCCATATGTAAGTTCAGCAGAATTTGGAGAATTCAAGCAGTAAATAGAAGGAAGCAGCTGATCAGAGAAGACAATTGGTGGAATTCAAGGAGGGAGATTTCGTCTGGGCTGTGCTAACTAAAGACCAGTATTCGGCACACGAATACAATAAACTAGTAGCGCGGAAGATCGGGCCATACGAGATTATTGAGAAAACCAACACTAATGCTTATAGACTTCGACTTCCCATCCACCTCAAAATTTCAGATGTTTTAATGTCTGACATCTCTGGCCATACCATGGTGACAGCTCGGAAGAGGAGGATATGCTTAATTCGAGGTTGAATTCTTTCCTACTAGGGGAGGATGATGCAGATAGCATTGCTGAGGAGTATCTGAGAGACAGTGGGATCAAGACACGTGGATCCGCATTCAGGACTACTACCCGAGCAGAGAAGCCCAGTTCGGCTAAACAACCCACTATTCGAACTTCACCACGATTGAGCTCGGCCAAGCAAGCCCATACCCTTCTGGGTCCATCATGATGCTTTTCGACCACTCTAGATTGCAACGACGTTGTTCCCACACTAATATCATCATCAGCCGCGCATCTCATTTCTCCCGTCTGCTCGGCACCCCAGCTCGGCGCTCCTTTCTCTATGTGGGAAGTTGTAGTGCCTGGCCCCACAGGATTGCTTTGTCTTTTCTTATTTTTGTCTTAACCCGACGTGTTTAGGGTTTATTTTGTTTCCCTTTTGGGCCTAATTTACTTACTGGCCCAAGATTGTACTTAAGTTTTTCTTTCCGTTTTAGGGTTTCCGAGGTCGCCGTATAAATAGGGGGCTTACGTACCGATGTAACAACTTTGGATATTGAAATAGAAATTGACGGCACGTTTTGCCCACTCAACCTCCAGTCCCCTTCGTCATTCCTGCGAAGAATCAACGATCGTGATTGAAGTCGTTCTTCTGACATTTCGTGCGCAAAATCAATAGATTGACGAGCCTTGATTCTGGTATTGGTGTGCCAATCAACAGATTCGAAAAGAGAATTACACCGAAATTCTTCGGAATCAACAGAAACATCCTGGTTACCCGGTTCTTTGTTTTGTGTTTCTTCTTTTATCTCTTTCTCGCTGCATCAAATGCATAAGCATTATGCTAGAGTGAATCAGGAAAAAGCGATTTTATTCAGGATCATCACATTTTGATGACAGTTTTTTTTGCTTTTCTGAGGAGGAGAAAGATAGATTTTGTGGGAGAAGAAAAGAAAGTGTTCAGGATCATCATATTTTGATGACAGTTTTTTTTTTGAATCCGCTTTTCTGAGGAGGAGAGGGACATCTTTTGTGGGAGGAGAGAGGAAAGTGCTCTTTCTTTTCTTTGCTCAAAATTATACAGTGATACTGATAAGAAGAAAATATCTTTGCTGAAATTAAAATGAACCATCGGGATATACATGAGAGCTGCTACTAGTTAGACATAGTAGAGCTTAAGTACATCTGAGTTAAGTGATTGCGGAAATTCCTGTCCATCCATTTCTGACAGGACGATTGCTCCACCGGACAGTACTTTTGCAACGATGAACGGCCCTTGATAGTTGGGGGCAAATTTTCCTTTAGCCTATTCTTGTACGGGTAGGATTCTTTTTAGAACTAGGTCGCCCTGCTAAAAAATCCTTGGTTGCACATGTCTGTTAAAGCTTTTGGAGATTCGTCTCTGATAGCACAGCGAATGATAAATCGCTACAAGTCTCTTTTCGTCCATGAGCACCAATTGATCATGTCGAGCTTTAATCCATTCCGCATCGTCTGTGGCTGCTTCCATCATTATCTTGAGTGACGGAATTTGTACTTCGGAAGAAAGAACGGCCTCATAGACATATACCAGGGAAAATGGACTCACCCCCACAGAGGTTCGAGCCGTAGTTCGATAAGCCATAAGTGCATAGGGTAGCTTTTCGTGCCAGTCTCGATGCGTATGCGTCATTTTCGGATGATTTGTTCGCTGCTTCTACTGCCCCATTCATTTGCGGACGATAGACAGTCGAATTCTGATGGTTGACTTTGAATTGGTCGCAAAGCTTTTTCATGAGCGAGCTATTGAGGTTCTTTGCATTGTCAGATACAAGCGTGTCAGGCAGTCCATAACGGCATATGAGATTATTTCTGATGATGCGCGTTATGACTCTTTCGGTTACATGAACAAAACTGGCTACCTCGACCCATTTGGTGAAATAGTCGATGGCGACTAAGATGAATTGATGGCCATTCGAGGCTTTGGGATGTACGGATCAGATGACGTCTATGCCCCATGCTAAGAATGGCCAAGGAGAGACCATGACTTGTAGCTCTTTGGGCGGTGCACGTAGGACGTCCTCATGAATTTGACATTTATGGCACTTCTTGACATGCTTAATACAATCGGCTTCCATTGTCATCCAATAGTATCCGATATGCAAGATTTTCTGGGCTAGCGTATGGCCGCTCATATGTGGACCGCAAGTTCCTTCATGTATTTCCGTCATCAATTCGTTGGCCATATAAGCATCTACACAGCGCAGAGGACCGTGCATAGATCGCTTGAATAGTATCTCGCCACACAAGAAGAATTGGGCTGCTAATCTTCTGAGAGTCTTTTGGTCATTGGTTGCAGCGCCTTCGGGAAATGCCCCGGTTTGCATGAAGACTTTGATATCATAGTACCACGGTTGGCCATCTCTTTCATCGGTGATTAGGGTACAATAGGCAGGAGAATCTTTAAGTTGGATTTGTATGGCAGGAATTTTTTCTTCATCTGAAAATGTATGGCAGCTGCGAGAGTTGCTAAAGCGTCTGCAAATGAATTTTTAGGTCTTGGAATATGAATGAACTCAACTTGTTTGAACTTGGTCCGGAGCTCTTTGACTTTCTGATGATAGAGAATCAGCTTTGGATCTCTAGTCCGAAAAGTTTCGTTGCTTTGCTGAATGATTAGATCTGAGTCACCGTAAACCTGCAGATAGAAGATTTCATAATTCAAATCCATTTGTAAGCCCATGATATAGGCTTCATACTCTGCCATATTGTTGGTGATTACAGACTCGTCTTCGAATAGGAGCTTTGCTGCAGCGGGCAAGTGAGTTCCCTACTCGGAGATTAGAACTGCCCCTATTCCAGCGCCCTTCTGATTATATGCTCCGTCGAAGAAAAGTTTCCATTCGGAAATTCGGACATCTTTTTCTGAACAGAAGATTGCCTCGTCGGGGAAAAGAGGTTCCATTGGCTTCTCATCCTCGAGGGGGTTTTCGGCTAGGTATTCTGATATGACTCTTCTCTTTTCTGACTTCTGGGTGGCAAAGATGATGTCGAATTCAGATAAGATCATATGCCACCTCGCAATTCGGCTTGAGAGCATGGGTTTCTCGAAGAGGTATTTTAATGGGTCCATTCGGGATAACAGATAAGTAGTATGATGAATCATATAATGACGAAGCCGATGGGCCGCCCAAGCTAACGCGCAACAAGTTTTCTCTAGCGCCGAATAGTTGTTCTCATATGCGAGAAACTTCTTACTTAGACAGTAAATGGCTTGCCCTTTTTGTCCGTTCTCTGAGTATTGTCCCAGCATGCATCCCATAGAATGGTCAAGTACGGTTAAATACATAAACATAGGTTTATTGGGCTGTGGTGAGACGAGAATGGGTGGTTGAAGCAGGTATTGCTGAATCTTTTCAAAAGAAATCTGGAATTCGGCAGTCCAGTCTTGAGGTGCATTCTTCCTTAGCAGTCGATATATAGGGTCACAAACTTGCGTCATTTGTGCTATATAGCGACTGATGAAATTAAGCTTTCCTAAGAAGGAACGGACTTCTGTTATACCAGATGGTACCGGTATCTTGAGAATGGCTTGGATTTTGGCTAGATCTATTTCGATGCCCCTCTGACTGACCATAAATCCAAACAGCTTCCCTGATGTTACTCTGAATGCGCATTTAGCCAGGTTTAACTTCAACTGATACTTGCAAAGATGTTCAAATACTCATCGAAGGTTCAACAGATGCTCCTCCTTTTGTCGAGACTTGATGATCATGTCATCTACATAAACCTCCAACTCTTTATGAATCATGTCATGAAACAACATGACCATTGCCTTCTGGTAGGTTGCGCCTGCATTTTTCAAACCAAACGGCATGACTTGATAGCAGAAGACTCCTCAAGGGGTGAGAAAAGCAGTTTTGTCTTGGTCTTCCGGGGCTATCCGAATTTGGTTGTATCCCGAAAAGCCATCCATGAAAGAAAACATCTCGTGACCTGTTGTATTGTCCACGAGGATGTCAATATGAGGCAAAGGGAAATTATCATTCGGACTAGCCTTGTTCAGATCTCGATAGTCGATGCACATTCGGACTTTCCCATCTTTCTTTGGCACGAGGACTATGTTGGCAAGCCATTGCGGATATTCTACCACTCGCAAGAAGCCGGCGTTGAACTGTTTTATCACTTCTTCTTTGATTTTCAGACTCCATTCGGGTCGGAGCCTTCTCAACTTTTCCTTGATAGGTTTCATGGATGGGTCTATGGGGAGTCGATGCTCCACAATTCAGGTATTGAGCCCCAGTATGTCTTCATATGACCTGGCAAAGATGTCCTGTTATGCTTGAAGCAGTTCTATAAGTTCAGTCTTCTGGTATGCGTCTAGATGGATTCCGATTTTGACTTCCTTCGGTGTCTCTACAGTCCCCAGATTAATGGTTTCAGTTTCCTCGACGTTAGGAGTTTGCCTGTTTTCAAAATTTTCCACCATTTCTCGGATCTCATTTGGGACTTCATGGCTAGCATTGTCGTCGACCTTTATCCCCATCAAGTCAAAATCTATTTCAGTGTTGAAGTCGTGCTTTCTCAGTGCTAAGATTGTTTGATCATTTGAGTTAAAGAGACGAATTATAGGATTCCTGAAAAGAAGTGATGATTTTTTTTAGTCAGTATTCTGGCCTTGATTATTTTGACAGAGATAAATAAATGAGCAGAATACACACAGCTTTTTATCTATAAACATTGCAAGATAACAGAAAACACAAGTCATACAAAAGGAAAGCACACAAACTTATTTAGTGGAAATAAAAATACAAAAGACATGGGCCGATCCTGCTATGGTTTACCAAAACACACGTGCTTTCTTTGCTGAGGAGGACGTCCAGTTATACAGTTTTTTGCCTAGGTAGGCTAGGTGGATAGTGTCCTGCATGTGACCTAGAGTTTGTGGCCAGCCTTGATCATTATCATCTGGTGAGGGATCTTCAGAAATCATGTTAACTGTTGGGTGGTTCGGGAGCGGATTGGCGGTGACATTAGGAGTCGTCTTGGCATCTTCCAGGTTTATGACGCTAGCTTCAATAAGATCTTGTACTTTATGCCTCAAGGTCCGGCATTTCTCCATTTCATGCCCTATCTGATTTGAGTGGAAGGCACACTGTAGGTCACTTCGAAAATTCGGCAGAAGGGGGTCAGGAGGTGAGCGTGCTGGGATGGGAGTCAAGTGCCCTGAAGAGAGGAGGCGCTGATATACCTCTGTCATGGGTATTGCTAGTGGGGTGAAATTCCTGTTTCTCCACACATTTTGTGGAGCGTTTCGTGGAAATGAGCCCTGGGGCACTGGATTTTCAAAGTTTGGGTTTTGATAGGCACTTGGCGGGTTCTGATACGCATTCTGGGAAGGATAGAAATTTGGTTGTTGTTGAAGGAAATTATGATATCCTTGCTGGAGAGAAACCTGATTATGGGGTCGTGGAACAGACATGACAGCGGAGACCTCAACTTCCTTGCCTTTTTGGAATGAGGCTTTTTGGCATTCGATGAAAAGGAGTCTTCTATCTTAACATAGGGATCCAGGATCTTCCCCGTCTTGATTCCATCTTCAATCATCTCCCCTTGCAAGATGATTTCATTGAACGATCTCCCGATAGAGGTGTAGAACTTCTCATAGTACATTCCCTAGCATGTCTGTACAAATAGATGAACATATTCAGAATCTGTCAGAGGTGGATCAACCTGCGTTGCTTGGCCCTTCCATCTCAGAGCATATTTGCGGAATGTTTCACCGGATTCTTGCTTCATTCTGATTAGGAAAAGGCGGTCAATTGCCATTTCTGTGTTGTGGCGATATTGTCGGACAAACTCTTGTGATAGGTCTATCCATGAGCAGAATTGTTTCGGATCTAAGCGAGCAAACCATTGTGTCGCTCCTCCGGTTAACCTGTGCTGAAAAAGATGCATCATTAGTCCTTCGGGATTAGGATATCCGCATAATGCTCCAGCGTATAGATGTAGGTGCATCATGGGTTCGCCCGTTCCATCATATTTTAAAAAGTCTGAGATTTTGAATTTCAATGGTAACTGCATGCCTGGGTAAAAGCAAAGATCCTCAAAGCTTGTAGGTGTATACGCATTTGGCCCTCAGAGGGATCTGAGGGTATCTTCCAATTGTTGGACTTTCAAAGTCAATGGTGAATCCTCTTTTCTGATGGGGATATCATCCAAATGACTTTCTAGGTCATCTTGAGCGTGTGGAAAAGTAGGGAGAGTTGGAACGTGATACGGTTGAGTGGGTAAAGTGACAGCTATTCTCGGTGGAGGAAAATTTCCTATTAGTAATGATGGATTGGGGATTTGGACGGCAGGGATTGATCCTGTCTGCCCTGGAGTGGTTCCGATGTTAGGTGGCATTGGGTGAGAGGGAGACGGATCGAGCCCAGCGGGTTGGAGCACATGTGGGTTTTGGTGCTGAGCTATCAGGGCTTCTAGGACGGCTTGAAGATTGTCCATATTTTTGCGGACAACCATATGTTCTTCTCTAGAGACCATTTTCGGCTCGTGCGGGGTCTGATTCAATGCATCTTTAGCCATGGTTCGAGCTAAAGATCGAGTAATCCTTCTATTCGAATTTTGGGGGAAGTCTGAGTTAGCCGTGTTGCTACCTGTATGACAATCACTAAGCTTAGATTAGTAAACGAGGAAAAATCTCTAATGATACTAGAGACAAATGGACTTCTTTTAAATTTACAACTCGGGATATACCCTGGACATGAAGGTTGGAGCATTATCTCGGGTGATAAATTTTGGAGAAACTGAAATGATGAGTCCATAGTCTAATCCTGACCAGTATTCCTAGAGACACTGTCTATATAGTTTTTTTTGGAAAATCTTTTTGTATTTAACAGAATGTATATAAGGATTCCCTTCAAAAATGAATATGTTCCCCTAATAATAGCAATAGGGTTTTGGTTTATGACTCTTTTTTTGGCTTTTCTATATGCAAGATGAGGCTTTGCAGCGGATAGGTTTCAAAGGTTCCCAAATCTTCAGACCTCCGGCCCCCGAAGGATACCATCTTCGAGTCGGTGATTTGGTTGGAGTGCCTCATTTTGGCCACGGACTTTTTAGGGTCGCGCAGTTTACTGTTGGGCCCCCGATGGGTTGATAGGGTAGCATCCATTTTGGGCGGTCATGACCTCCACCCAAAACAGGTAATGATGCAAATGATGCATGAAAAATTTACAATGTGGTAAAAGTAAATTTTTTTTGAAAATTGAAGGGAATCCTTTTCGCAATATATTAATACATAAATAACAAGCGCATTGGCGCAGCAAAATATTTCCAACGAAGAAATTTTTTTTAGCGAAGCGCGCCACCTGTAATGCCCCTGAAAAGGATAAACACAATGTATATCAATAATATTGGCTGAGAGATGATTGATTTTTGAGTTGCAGGAAATTTTATTTTGAAAATTTTTGGAAGCTTAAATCCTCAAGTCCCCAGCAGAATCGCTAGTTGTCGCGCTGGGAAAATTTCTCCGCCTCCCTTCTTCGCTTCCGCCCAATATTTTCAGGGATCGCGTCTCCGGAAAGCGTACCTTGAATTTTCGGGGTTTAATGCGACGTTTGATAAATGAAAATTAATGATGGTTGGACTTACTTGATTTTAAAATGTTCAGACTTAATAACGGTTTTATAATTGCCAAGGCAATATATATCCTATTATTAATCTGTTTTTCAGAATTGCCACTCGGCATAGAGTTATGGTGTGCCAAGTCACCGGTTTTATTAGGAAAAGGTGGTCTGCAAAATCAGAAAAATCAAGTTCAGAGATTTGATTACGAATGGGGAAGGTGTTAGGCACCCCATTCGCCCTTTCGGTACTTCCTTTTCAAAAGTAAATTTTCTTCCAATTTAGAATCAATGATTTCTCGGCCAAGAGAAATAAACATAAAACTGATACTTGAATGAATTCAAAAGCGGTTTACATATGGGCAACGCCTTGATTCTGTTTTTGAGATTTTATGAAAAGAATTTGAAGGAAAGAATTGAATTTTGACCTTTTTGATTGTTTTTTGCATTTTTTAGTCGGACGGAGGTTCGACAGTGTTTTATGAAAAGAATGATTCTGTTATTGATTTTTGGAAATTCCAAAATAATATCGAGTGACCCGGTATGAACCGATTCCCGAGATATTCTTCCGATCCAAATTAGTTAGCTACTGCAAGTTTTCACTGAACAATATGAATCAAAGAATTAGATTTTTGATTTAATGCATTTTATTTTTATTTGGGAAGAGAGATTGTTATTATTTTTGGAAATTCCAAAAAAATGTCAAATGACCCGATATGACCCGATTCATAAGGTATTCTTTCGATCCAAATCAATCAGCTACTGCAAGACTTAACTGAACGATACGA
>NMUG010006008.1:0-12814 GCA_002855965.1 Monotropa hypopitys | reverse complement strand
TCTACTCCTTTTTTGTCTTTGATTGTTATGTCAAATTCTTAGAGTAAAAGAATCCACCTAATGAGTCTTGGTTTGGCATCTTGTTTTGTAAGAAGATATTTTAATGCCGCATGATCGGTGTAAATCACAATAGGTGACCCAATGATATATGACCTGAATTTGTCTAGGGCAAAGACTACTGCTAGCAACTCTTTCTCCGTAGTGGTGTAATTCAATTGAGCATCGTTTAGAGTATTGCTAGCGTAGTAAATGACACATGGATTTTTATCAATCCTTTGCCCTAAGACCGTCCCAATGGCGAAATCACTAGCGTCACACATCAACTCAAAAGGAAATTTCCAATCGGGGGATTTCATTATTGGAGGAGTAGTTAGCATTTATTTCAATGTAGAGAATGCTTTTTCACAAGAAGAAGTCCACTCAAAAGAAACATCCTTTTGCAAAATATCACAAAGGACGAGAGATTGCACTAAAGCCCTTAATGAATCTTCGATAGAAACCCTCTTACATCTTTAACGCATGTGGGGGTTGGAAGATTTGAAATTAGCCCAATTTTGGCTTGGTCCACTTCTATACCCTTGGCCGACACAATGTGGCCCAAGACAATCCCCGAAGTGACCATAAAATGGCACTTCTCCAAATTCAAAACCAGATTTTTTTCTTCACACCTAATCAAGACTTGTTCAAGGTGACTTATACAATCATCAAAAGTGTTCCCAAAGAGGGAAAAGTCATCCAAGAACACTTCTACAATTTTTTCGATCATATCGCTGAAGATTCCCAACATACACCTTTGAAATGTCCCCGGTGCATTACAAAGTCCAAATGGCATCCGCCGGTAGGCGTATGTACCAAAAGGACATGTAAATGTCGTTTTTTATTGATCTTCGGAGGCAATTTCAATTTGATTGTATCCTGAATATCCATCAAGGAAACAATAGTGGACGTGGCCTGCTACCCTCTCAAGCATTTGGTCAATGAAAGGTAGGGGAAAGTGGTCCTTCCTTGTGCAAGTGTTGAGCTTACGGTAGTCTATGCAAACTCTCCACCTGGTGACTACACGGGTAGGAATGAGTTCATTTTTTTCATTTTTTACTACCGTAAGGCCAGATTTTTTTGGTATCACTTGTACGAGGCTCACCCACTTGCTATCCGCAATGGGGTAGATGATGCCAACGTCAAGTAATTTCAGGACTTCCTTCCTCACGATATCTTTCATGATTGGGTTCAACCTTCTTTGAGGTTGTCGTGAGGGTTTGGCACCGTCTTCAAGATAAATTCGATGTGTGCACAATGTTGGGTTAATACCATGAATATACGCTATAGTCCATCCCAATGCACCCTTGTGATTTCTCAACACTTCAAGTAATTTTTTCTCTTGAGCAAGCTCAAGTGTTGAGGAAATCACAATGGGAAAAGTCTCCTCCTCACCTAGGAATACATACTTCAAAGTAGGGGGCAATGGTTTAAGTTCAATTTTTGATGCCCCACTTGAAGATGATTCACTAGTTTCCCCTTCTCCTTCTAAGTCCTCAAAAAAATTTCTTTCAACCTCATCCACCACTTCCATTTTTTCAAAAATCTCAGAAAATTCCAACTCTTCGGGAGTAGAAACATGTTTCTCTACTCCCGCATTCATTAAAAAAGATTCTAATGGGTCTTTGTGAAATTGCTTTCACAATAGCCCATTGTTTGAATGATATTCACCTCATGGATCTCATCATCATCACCCGGTTGCCTACACACATTAAACACGTTCAATTCCACCGTCATGTTACCAAAAGTGAGATGCATGATCCCATTCCTACAATTGATTTGTGCATTTGCGGTTGCTAGGAAGGGACGTCCTAGGATGACGGGGATTTGGACGGCAATATTGGCAACGGGTTGTGTGTCCAAAACAACGAAGTCCACGGGAAAGTAGAATTTTTCGATTTGGACTATGACATCCATAACCATCCCCCGTGGAACTTTCACACTCCTATCTGCCAATTGAAGAGTTATGCTTGTTGGTTGCAACTCTCCAAGGCCAAGTTGCTCATAGACCGAATAGGTTAAGAGATTGACACTTGCTCCAATATCGAGCAAGGCCCTTTCAATTTTGTTGGCCCCAATGGTGATAGTAATGGTGGGGCACCCCGGGTCTTTGAACTTCGGAGGTGTTTCATCCTTGAGAAGAGAACTCACATTTTCAGCCAGGAATGCCTTTTTTTGTACATTCAATTTTCTTTTAACGTAGCAAAGGTCTTTGAGGAACTTGGCATAAGATGGTACTTGACAGATGGCTTCAAGCAAAGGAATGTTGACCTTAACTTGGTTAAAAAGCTCATAGATTTCAGTTTGGTCATTCATCTTTGCCAAGCCCTTCAACCGTCGAGGGAAATGAGCCGGAATGGGCTTTTCCTCTTTTTTTCAGATTCAAGGCTTCCTTGTTCAATTTTTTTCTCTTCTTTGTCTTTTTCTTCATTCAAGACTTGAGTTGACACCCGGGGCGGGATTGTTTTATCAATGACTTTCCCACTTCTTAATGTGGTGATTGCCTTGATTTGTTCTTGGTTTCTTTCTTCCCCGGATGTACTTCTAATACAATGTTGCCCCTTGGGATTTGCTAGGGGTTGAGCAGGAAATTTTCCTTTCTCTTGTTGGAGGAGACCAATGGTAGCACTCATTTTCGTCATTTGTTGTTGCAAGTCAATGATCATTTGATTTGTTGCATGTTGTTGTTGTTGAGTGGTTTGTATGAATTGCATCACGGTCTCCTCAAAGTTCTTTTTGTTGGGAGGTTGGTACAAGGGCGCTTGATTTTGATGATTTTGATTGAAGTTTTGGTTTTGCGGCCCTTGTTGATGGAATTGGTTTGGTGGATGAGTTGGTCCATTGTTATCATTTTTCCAACGAAGGTTAGGATGATTTCTCCAATTCGGATTATACCCTTCGTTGTTGATGTTGTTGAATGATTGCCGGGGTTGATTTTGAGATTGTTGTTGGTTAACATAGTTAACCCCGGATTGATCATTCAACATCCCCTTGAGAGTAGGGATGGATGGACATTGATGATTGATGTGATCCTCATGGTCACAAATGGCACATGGCTCCCCCTTGGGTTGAGCCATTGAAATCTCATTCACTTTTTTCAGCTCTAAGCCTTCCACCTTCCGTGTGAGGTGAGTAAGCCTAGCTTGTAGGTCATCGGGAGCATGCAAAGTGTATTTTCCCCCGGAAGATGGGGCTGAATTGTTTGCTCCCTTTGTCCTATCATTAGGATCCGTGTTATCCCAAGTTTGTGCTATCTCGGCCAAATGGTCGAAATAGTCCATCGCATCATCGGGACTTTTATCCAAGAAGTCTCCTTAACACATCATTTCAATGAATTGACGTGTATTTGGAGAACTTCCTTCCTGAAAGAAGCTCATTAATTGCCAATCCGAGAACCCATGATGTGGGACCAAATTCAAAAGGTCCTTGAATCGCTCCCAACTTTGATAGAATGGTTCATGAGGTTTTTCGCCAAAGTTTTGGATTTGCTTCTTCAAAGAAATGGTTTTGTGCATTGGAAAGAATTTTGTGAAAAATGCCTTAGTGAGCTCATCCCAAGAGTTAATAGACCTAGGCCGCAACCCGTTATACCAAGTTATTGCCCGGTCTTTCAATGTGAATGAGAAGAGCTTCAAGAATGGAAAATCCTCCCTTTGGTTCCTCTCAAGCATAGTGCGTACTATTTGCTCGAATTCCTTAATGTGAAGATAAGGGCTTTCATTATCGAGCCCGTGAAAGTGAGGAAGACAAGGGAGCATAGCGGGTCTCACAACAAAGTCTCGTGCTTGCACGGGAAAGACAAGACATGAAGGTGCACTAACTCTTGGAGGATTCAATCTCTCCTTCAACGTCATCACTTGAGGCTCTAGGTCCTCATGAACTTCTTCGTACCCATGCTGCTCGTATTGATTGTATTGGATTGGATTTTGAGCATTCACGGGGTTGAAGTTGTTATTATTGGTATTCAATGGATTCATGGGGTTTTGAGTGTTTGTGAAGTTTGGTTGATTTTGTGGAGTGGTATGAGTAGTGTGAGTGGTATGAGTGGAAGTGGTAGGTGTGAGGGCAAGGTTCATTCTATCTTGTGGAGGATCCATTTGATTCCGAGGGAGAGATTCCAAATATGTGTCACGTGTATTGTTCACTCTCACCAATCGATTTTCAGAATTCCGTACCCACATAAACAAGAACGAACTATGTCTAGCACAAGAGAACTAATAAAACCGTACTAAGCGCCAATTCCCCGGCAACGGCGCCAAAAATGCTTGTCCGTAACAAATGATCTTCCCAAGCATAGGAATTACAAATGTCGCGTGTAGCAAGATACCGGTAAATACCAAGTCGAATCCACAGGAAATTGTTTAGTACTGAATTGTAAAAGTATTCTTGCGTGGAATGATGGTCAAAAGAATGAAAACAAGTAATCTTTGGAATTTGGTTGAAGTTTTAAACTAAGATTTGGATTGTGAACTATGTAAAGAAATGGTTAGATTCTTAGGATTCAACCTTAATCCATCCATAGATACAATATTCCTCTTTCCTTAGGATTCTTGACCTAAGTCAATGGTTGTAGTTTTGATCCTCAAGTAATTCCAATAATGCAATGATTATAACACTACTAATCATTAGATGTGCCAAGTGATCTTGTCTACAACTAATCAAAACAATGATTATAAACATCCACTCTTGAATGTTGAGGAGTCACAAAACCCTAACCTAATTGACTAAGTAAGACAAACGATCAAGCATGGATAAACAAGTATCTATGGTTAGATTTAGGTCTAGAACCTTTGAATCAAACCCTAAGGATTTAGCTATTCGTGATTAGGTAAAGATCTAAAGTGACAAGGAAAATAGACATCAACATTGTAATAAACTTGAAACAAGTAGAACTATGTATAAAACTTGCAATTGATGTATGTAAAATACTTACCTAGTGGAGAACAATCACCATAAGAACATCAAAGAAATATAAAATGAATATCAAGAACCTTCAACTTCAATCTTCAACAATCTTCAACTTCTGTCTCTAGAATTGCTCTCTAACCCTAACTATCTCAAATGTAAGAATGGGAACCCCTAAGAGGAAGCCAAGGCTTCCTTATATACTAGGGAACTTAGAAAATTACAAAATGTCATTAAAAGTCGGTTTCCACTTAATTTTCCCACTCAAACTCAACTTGGATCAAAATCTGCCAGAAATCTTCAGTCGTACCTGACACCGCGACCGGTTGGGAGGTGTCCCAACCAGTTGAGAAGAGCATATATCGCTTGCACTTTAGGAATCGCCACCATGGGAACCGGTTGGGATGGTGCTCCAACCGGTCGAGAAGTCCTTTGTCCGAGAATTTGTGCACCTTCAACCGGTCGAAGGTGTGCCAGCAACCGGTTGCGGATGGTTCTGATCATCTTCTGAAACTCCTCATTTCCCCACACCAACCGGTCGAGAATATGCATTGAAACCGGTTGGGACTGACCAACCGGTTGGGAAATTCCCTCCAACCGGTTCACAAGTTTTCTGCTCAAACTTGGACTTTCTTCTTCAGGATCAAAATGCAATGGTCATGGCAACCAGTTGGGAATGAGCCTCCAACCGGTTGGGAGGTGTTCTACTCGGATTTTGTCTTTTGCTCTTCATCCTTGAGTATCTCCTTCTTCTCTTGACATCCTATTGTTGATCCTCTCATCATTTGTAGACATCAAAGCATTGGCACTCTTGTCTTTGTGATCTTTAATCCCTTCTCCAAGTCCTATAAGAAATTAACTAACACAAAACAATACAAAAACAAGTGAATCAATCCATTTATTTACAAACAAGTATTAAACACGACTTATGCAAATTCTAATCAAAAGTAAAACAAAACTAATGTAATTAATGCTAAATCTAATGAAATTAGGGACTATAATTTGTACATTTAAGTACCAATCACCTTTCCCAAGGATTGTTAGACAAGTCCTTTCAAAGTTTGGCCTTGCCTCTGGGCAATTGGCCCCCAACGGATACAGACTCCTCATCAGCTGTGCCATTTTATGGCTAGATGTGCCTGATGGTCAGAACCCCCTGAATGTGTCCATGTTCTGCAACATGTTCGTGATTAAAGAAGTTCCAGAGTTCCAGAGTTGGGAAGACAAACCCACTCCCCGTGTATAGAGGAAATGGAGTATTCCCTCATCTTAGTATGATCATTGGCTTGTTTATTTTGGTCAGTTTCGTCGTTTTCTCTAGTACTGTCTATCTTTAACGTTTTCTTTCTTTCTTCATAATCTATCTCAGTTGAGGACACCCATTTCTTTGAAAGAAAAAGACAAGATTAGGTGTGTAACACTCTTAAAATATTAGCATGATTAATATTCTCTAATTCGATAGTGTTAGATTTATCCTCGTCTAAATCGCTTGTAATTTAGTTAAACAAGTAGTTCGTTCGCTAAATTTTAGGTGGGAAAGTCTTTTGAATCGTTCAAGGACGCCGTGGTATGCCCGAGGGACGTTGTTTGGCTCGGGAACGCTTGGGGAAGTGCTTGAGGTGGCATCAAGATGGTTCGGGAGCTGTTCGGGAGCATTCTGCTCACATTTTGCATCGTTCGTCCGGACGGGAGAGGCCAAAGTTCCGGACGGAGCACAGTCCAGAACCCCAAATTTCGTCCAGAAGCAGCCTGCACCGTTCGTCCAGAAGTTCGTCCGGACGGGGACGTGTTCGTCCGGACGGGGAAGCTCGCTGAATGTGTTTTAAGTGTGGGATTCTTATGTTTTTGGCCCTAGGGTTATACCATCTCACCCAAAATCATGCAGCCACTCTTTCTCACTCTAAAACCCTCTCCTAAACCCATTTTTCTCTCAAAATCTTTCAATCTCTTAAGCTCTCTCTTGGATTTTTGGTGCTCATCTTCAAGTGGAGGTCATTGCAAGCTCTCCATTGTTGGGCTTGAATCAAATTCGTGGTGGAAGGCTCCTAGGTGATAGTAAGACTACAAATTCTTGCAAAGGTAGGGCATCTTGAACTCTTGTGTATATGTTCTTGCCTTGTCCTTCAATCCCCCTAGATTGTTGTTGAATTTGAGTAAAATCCATGTTTAGGGTTAGTATGACTTGAATGATGAAATTTCTTTGTAAATTGATTAATTCCTACTATGTTGAACATCCTACGCTTATTATTTCGTTTGATTGAATGTTTTATACAAAAGCCCCAATTTAATATTATGAACCCTAGTCTTGTCACTTTGGGGAAATTTGGGGAAAGTGGGTTGGGTGGTTAATTTTGTGAAATTGAGAGTATAGCGATCCCATTGACATGTTGGAACCCACTTGACATTGGTAATTTGACGATGGTATTGTTTTGAAAAGATTGGAAATGATTGTTGGAACGATATAGTGGGTTTGACCCACCGACTATTCAGAGGAATGAGAATTGTCGAGTGCTTTTATTCAGGTCGAGGCCTTGGGATGTACCATAAGGGGTCTCCCACGACATTGCGCAATGTGGGTAGTACTAAACCCTCCCGACAGACGGGAAATCGAGGAATAGACGTGTAGAGGTTGATCCCCTCTATGAATGAAATGGCTATGCACTCTTGAGAATACTTATTTCATCTTGAAAGATTTGGAAAGTTAGAGACATTGGACATTTTAGTAACATTTGATTGGCCCGAAAATACACTTAGTGAGACACCTCGATGGAAATGAATACCTTGAAATGTAACATTGTCATTTATGAAAGTATTTGATATGTTAGAAATATGTTGGACACTTTGGTACTCATGCTTCACTCTTTGGAACAAATGAACATATTTTTCAATTATTGTCCTTCAATATCATGCCTACTCTTATGCATGCATTTGGCTCATTTCGTACATTGTAATTGCATATACCTCTTGTTGGGAATTTCCTACTAGGCGGTTGTGCCTAACCCTTTCTTTTATAGGTAAAAGGTCGATGGCATAGCTTGACGGGGATCAAGCACATTTTGATTGAGGCATGGAGCATTGAAGCATGGTCCAAGGATGGATCCTTATTGCATTTTATCTTTTTGGTTTTCTTTCAAAGACTTATGGTTTGTAATAAATAATACCTGTAGTACTTCTTTAAACTCATGTGTTTGACATGGTTGTGTGATGATTTTAATTTGTGGGAATGGTTCATGGTATCATTAGCATTTTATTAATTATTGCTCAATGCCTTGTTTTCAAAAAACAATATGTTGTCAAATTTCAAGGGTGTTATAGTTGGTATCAAAGCAATAGTTTGCGAAAACTTAGGACATTGGGAAAGGACACGTAGTCCTACATGGGTGCATCGGGCTATGGTTATACTATATTGCATATGATTTCTTGCTTGTGTGTGCATGGCATAAAAGTAGGGCATTGATATTCGATCGAAAGTTTTGACGATCGTGACTCTTGAAATGTTTTGGGGAAAGATCAATGTGTAACTTCTTGAGTTCCATGTGTGTATTGATTCGGGTATTCATGAGTCGATTCTTTTGTTGTTTACCATTGTATCAATATCGTACCTAGTACTCTTCTTGTCGATTGTTATGATGATCCTATTCTATTCCTAAATATTTGCCATTTCTCTTGTCTCTTAGAAAATGGCCGGTCATCGTGGTGGAAATAGGGTTCGTGGTGGTCGTCGTGGGCAACCAATTGATGACGCTGTCAGAGAGGAGGTTAACGGGAACAAAGATAACATGTTGAAGAGGCTAGAGAGGAAGGGTTTGTTCCTGGAGGCATGGCCAATGCCGGTCAGTTCATTCGTGATATTGCTACTGTGGTTGTGGAGGCTAGTCGGGGTGTCGCAGCAGCTAGAGAACCGGTGGGTACTCGTTTGTCAGACGCTCTTCGTGAATTTTGCCGCATGGATCCTCTAAAATTTAGTGGTGAAGTGGATCCGCTAGAGGCCAATCACTGGCTTTCGGAGGTGAGGAAAATATTTGAGATGCTAGAGATCGGCGACAGCAAAATCCGGATTTCACTTGCTTCTTTCCAGCTTGTTGGCGAGGCTAGTGAGTGGTGGTCTACATTGGTAAATGGTCGTCGCGATGCTATGCAGGTGCTTGGGGGTGCTAACCCTCAAGGAGTTATCGATCCTTTGGTTGACATGTCTTGGTTGGATTTTGAGGCTTCCTTTGAAAGTCAATATTTTCTAGAGTCTTTTCGCGACAAGCTACGTGGGCAGTTTGAGAGGCTAGAGCAAGGGTCGATGATGGTAAATCAATATACTACAAAGTTTCAATCTCTGTCAAGGTTTGCCCATGATTGGGTAAACACAGAAGAAAAGAAGTGTAAGAGGTTCGAGCAAGGCTTGCATCCATCCATTCAGTGCCTCATGGTGGGCATCGCATTCGTGTCTTCTCAGATTTGGTAGAGTGCGCGAGGCTCATCGAGTCCCAATGTGAGCCAACTAAGGAAGTAAAGGTTTGGGAGCCGAGAGGGCAGTACTCTAGTTCGAGCAATTCATCAGGCAGTTTTGGCAAGAAAAGGGGGCGTGATCAGTTTCATTCTCGGCAGAGTCAGAAGTCGCAGTCGCAGGGAAATCGTCCAGGGATGTCCAATTGGACAGACGTTGTTTGTCATACTTGCCGCCGGCCAGGTCATACTCGTGCAGAGTGTCGAGCTTCGGGTTGTTTCAACTGTTGTCATCCGGACCACATAACCAGATTCTGTCCAGTGCCGTGTAAGGATCGTAGTGAGGCAGGCTCAGTTCAGCAGCCCCGCCCTCCTCAACAGCATCATCAGCAGGGTCAACAGCATCATCAGCAGGGTCAGCAACAGCAGCAGCTTCAGCGAGCTCCTGCACCGCCCAGTCAGGGATCCCGATTTGTGAGGAAAGGCCCATCTGGTCCAGTCCAGGCTTCAGGGCAGCGTAGCGGAGCAGGTCAGGGTCAGATGACATAGGGACGAGTTTATGCAGTTCCAGCTGTGGAGCATGCAGTTATTTCAGAGGCTCTAGAGAGTTCGGTGGTGCGCGGTATGGTTCTTATTTATCATTCTTGGGCATCTGTTCTTGTAGATTCTATTGCGTCGCATTCTTTCCTGGCATTTTTTTTTGCGTCAGCTTTGGGGCTAGAGTTGGAGGTGTTCGATCCTCCTCTTGTAGTTGAATCACCTATAGGAGGCCGTATACCGTTGGGTTACATCTGTAGTCAGTGTGAGATGATTATTGAAGACCGACGTTTCACGTTTGATTTGATTGTTCTTGATATGGCGGGTTTCGACCTAATATTGGGCATGGATTGGCTATCTTCTCATCATGCCACTATCGATTGCTACCGACGCCGAGTTCTTATTCGTGATGCTGACGGGGAGTATTTTTACTTCCATGGAGATCGTCAAGAGCCATTGATATCCGTTCCTCTTGATCATACGGAATATTCTTCGATTCATTGCATGCTTGCTAGTTTAGCCTTGGATGACGACGTTGCGGATCGTTCTGAGTTACCGTTTGTAGTCAGCGATTTCATAGACGTCTTTCCAGAGGAGTTGCCGGGTTTGCCTCCTGTCAGAGACGTTGAGTTTTCTATTGATCTTCTTCCGGGTTCCGCACCGATATCTATTCCACCGTATCGTTTCGCGCCTGCCGAGTTGAGGGAATTGAAGTCCCAAATCGAGGAGTTGTTTGCATTGGGTTTTATTTGTCACGCCCTGGATTTTCAAACCATTTTTTTTAAACAATTTAAATAAATACAGGGGAGATCACTACTTGTTGTATCAATACATTCTGTCCATTTGTCATTACATTGTACATGATATGAAACACAAGCGGAAGGTAAAATAGTGTCAAACGGCTACAGCTGAAGTACAGAAAGTCAAGTACAAGTGCAACTGAATAGAAACTGAAACTATAGTACAAGTGTAACAGTACCACCAACAACAAGTACTGAACAAGGCTCACTTGAAGCTGAGAAGAAGGGTGCAAGCTGCAGCTGGCAGGATATTGGAATTGGTGTTGATTTATCTTGGAAGGATATTGGAATTGCATAGTACTCTTTTCATGGATTTTATAAATCAACTTCCTTAGAATCTCGTCTTAAGTTCATTCCAAGTCTTTACATTCATTTCATCAATAGATGAATGTTGGAGTCCCATCATAAGTCCACTCAAAATGTCATTCATTCGCATCACAAGCGTCCATTGGAACCCCGTCAGAAGTCCATTCCAAACGTTATTCAAATCGTTTAACCATTGTGTTTCATAATTATGGATACGCCACGGAGTCCCATCATAAGTCCACTCCGGGCTATCCTAGTCCAACGTGTCATGTAACATTTGATAGGGTAGGAGTAGTCTAGTAGGTGGCCAAACCCACTAACCATCCTTTCCATACGTTCCCCAAGAAATCGCTGAGAGGCCCAAGGTACCCCCATTGTGCACAATGTCGTGGATGGCGCGACCATCCCGGAAACCCCATCATAAGTCCGTTTCCGTATCCATATCACAGTAACCCTATCGGAAAATTCTATCCAAAGCTAGTTAGCCGTATCATTGCGTCGTTCATCATGTCAAAGTAGTTTAATGGGCAATACCACGGGATAGGGCAAACCCTCCTAACCCGGATGGATACCATCTCA
The DNA here is from genome assembly GCA_002855965.1 of Monotropa hypopitys. NCBI lineage: Eukaryota > Viridiplantae > Streptophyta > Magnoliopsida > Ericales > Ericaceae > Monotropa > Monotropa hypopitys. The sequence goes on along the minus strand of NMUG010006008.1, from coordinate 1,214 downwards.
AATCCGCACCCTGGGGCATGTAACCTCCCAGTCCAGTGAGTTGCCCAAAGGCATGTCAAAAAGTATAAGGGTTGGGGCAAAGACATCGCATACCCAAGATGGATCCTCGGATGCCAGCAAATGTCATGTATCAATGTTCCATTTGATTTTGTTCATGTGTAAGATTTTGGATTGTTCAAGGGTGATTCTCTTAGGATCCATCCCCGTATTGGTTATGCATTGCCTCCATTTCATTCGTGTAATATTTGGGTGAAACCAACATCATTACCATTATTCCGATAAAGCAAGCCCAAGGCTAGATCAAATTCCCGAAGGTTCCCACGCCCTTCCCATGGAAAGCCACCCAAACCACAAGACCACCGCAATGACAACTACAACCGTACCAAGGTGAGACACCACATTGCATTTCACAAGTTCCATATTTTATTTTCCTCATCCCAAGTCGACACACAATAACCATTCCCTTCTTACCACTCAAACCATCTAAGTATCCACAAGTAATCTCAATCCTATCATATTTCCTCAAGCATCACAATTTACACCCATTTTGCCATACGACCCATTCCATTATCTACAAAATCCCAATTTACATTGATTGTTCATAAAGTGCCCAAATCACATTACGCTCCGCAAAATCCCAAGTCTAGTTCATTTCAACACAACGCCCACAAATTTAAATCCCACAAGTCTCTCTATACCTCAAGACACAATTCGCCACAAATTCCATCCCCCTTTACACAACTCTATCTTGTTTAGGCATTTTAACAACACATGGCGCCTAAGACTTCCAAGGTGCCTAGACTTGCTCCAAGGGATTGAATTAACACAATGATTCATGAATGACCGAAATACACCAAATAACAATCTCACTACAACCGTCTACTCGACATATGACAATTCAATTGGATCGAGTATAAGGGCAAACCGACTATGTACAACGAATCAATAATCGACAATTCAACGAAACATGGAATGGAATAAAGCACGACTATGCATACAAGGTTGGATTTAGAAGTTACCCACCGGAGAGTCACCGGAAAATTTCACTGGAGAAGTCACCGGAAAAGTCGCCGGAAAACCACCATGGCCGGAGTGAACCAAGCTCACCAATGGAAAGCTCTCACGATACCCTACAACGTTAATAGAGACCAAAACCTTAGCCGAGCAACCAACACAAACCTAGGGTTTTAGGAGAGTGAGAATAACTTACCGGA
>NMUG010006007.1:0-12811 GCA_002855965.1 Monotropa hypopitys | reverse complement strand
GTGCTGAATTACTTATTATCCTTTTCGGAATTTAAATCAAATCTTAAAAATCAAATATGAAAATTAATATTTTCATTCAAGGCTTTCATTCAAAATCAACATTTTCATTCAAAATTAAAAATCAAAATCAATGTTTTCATTTCAAAATCAAAACTCTAAAATCATCATTCAAAATCAACATCAATTCAAATGCATCATCAAAAATTAAAAGCACGGAATCACTTGCATGTCAGCGTGATCTTTTGTAATTCGTGAATGTACATTTTGCACATTATATTTCTCTTGGCCGAGAATAACTGAGTTTGATTAAAATGTTGTTTTTGAAAAATAAAGTACCGCAAGGGCGATGTAGGGTGCCTAACACCTTCCCTACTCGTAACAGTAAAATCCCGAACCCAACTCTGGTTATGCAAATCAAAGCGGCTTGTCAAAAAATGGTGACTTGGCACACCATAACTCTATGCCAAGTGGCGATTCTGAAAAACCAATTAGTAATATATTGTTTTGAGGCGAAGATTCGATCTATCATTAATTAGACTCAATTGTAATCTCAGCTATCATCTTTATTTTTCAAAAAACAGTCACATTCAAATCCAAGAAAAAGAGTACGATTACAACCCCTCATCGTCCTACGCACAATCCGAGAAAGGGCGAGAGGGAGAAAATTTTCTAGGAGCGACAGCTGGCGATTCTGCTAGGGTCTAGAGAGAATTTCAGCTTCTAATTTTTCAAAACAAACCTTTAATTAAAATTCAATCAATTCTCGTTCTGTTACTAATGTATATTTTGTGCAGTCTTTTTAAGAATGCTAAAAGAATGCGACGTGCTTAAAAAAAGCCTTTTCGGAATTCATTTCTCACCATCTGTTTTGCAGGGTAGTCTAATAAATATTTTTGTAAAGGGCTTCCTTCAATTTTTTTAAAAAAACTTGCATTGTTTTTCATACATCATTTGCATCATTACCCATTTGGAACGGAGGTCATGACCGCCCAAATGGATGTGTCGCTATCTACCCTCGGGGGTCCGAAGTAAACTGCGCACTACCTTTATGGTGGGCGCTTCCGAAAAGGACATCCCAACCAAATCACTGACTCGAAGATAGTTTCCCTCACGGGGCCGTAGGTCTGAAGATTTGGGAGCCTTTAAGCCTTAAAGCCTACACAGCCATATATGCATATATAAAGCCAAAAAAGTCAAATCCAAAACCCTAATTATATTATTAGAAGACATGTTATAATGAAGGGAGCTCTTCTCTATTTATATGTTGTTGTTATTATCCAACCCAAAACATTTTCAAAAAAAAATCAAAGTCAAAAAATACGCCTCTAGGGATAATGGCAGACATACATCATGGACTTACAAAACCCTTTTCATCAAAAGATCCACAATCCAAAATATTGTCCCAGACTTCATATTTGTTGACAGTTTTTGAATAGTGATCAGAAAGGTCCATATGTTGCCATAATCCCTAGAGATCATTTCCCTTTCATACAAAACTAAGTCAAGTTTTGTTTTAAAGGTACATTACGGCCCAGCACGCCCATCTTCTATCCCCAACGAGGAGGATTACCCACTCCATCTCACGAACAATGACTGAAGATGCCTTGAACCGCACCCATGAGGAGCTAGAGATAGTCCCAATGGAGGAATATCTAGCTGTCCGTAGAGATGTTGACAACCTCTAGGCCATGGTCAATACCTTGATGAGACAAGTTCAATCAACCGCCCACCCTGCAGGGGCCGGAACGTCATCTCCATCAACACCCGACATTGGGGCAGTGCCATTCCAAGCAACATCGAATCATATCAACTCTACACCAACTGGAGCAATTCCAACATTGCCGATGGGAAGTTTGCCTTCGCAACCTGTCGATGCACAGCCAGTCATCTCGACCCAGTCACCAGCAATCCCTATAATACCCAGCATGGCTTAAACTCAAGAAGATTTGGAGAGCTGTCTGAGGGATGTTCCTACTTAAAACAACCCCCACCTGATGCATAAAGTCCAATAACTCGAAGAAGCTCTGAAAACCCTGCGAGGGTTCAACCCATACACATCAACAAGTTTTGAAGACCTGTGCTTCTTTCCGAGGATGCAATTGCCCTCAAAATTCAAAATACCTGCCTTTACGAAGTTTGACGGGACCAGCGAACCTATGGCTCATCTCCGATTATATGCCGGAGCATTGTGTGGATACCTCGACCCAGAAAAACTAATGATGCAGCTGTTTCAACATAGCCTCAAAGGGGCGGACGCTCAATGGTTTGCCCGGCTTGACCTTAAGCGATTTTAATCCTGGACGGAATTATCCCAGGAATTTGTCCGACAATACCGCCACAACACTGAGATGGTCGAAGACTGTCTTTTCCTGATCATAATGAAGAAAGAGACAATAGAGTCCTTCTGATCATATGCACTCAAATGGAAGAACTATGCCTCTCAAGTGTACCCTCCCCTGACTGAATCTGAGTATGTCTATCTGTTTGTTGAAATCTACAAGGGAATATACTACGAGAAGTTCTGCACTTCAATCGAATGGTCATTCAGCGAAATCATCCAACAGGGAGAGATGATAGAGGATGGGATCCAAACAGGGAAAATCATTGATCCTTACTCTCACAACAGCGATTCCAATCCATTCTCTTCTCAGGCCAAGCGATTCCCTCAGAAGAAAACCAAAGAAGCTCAGGTTGTCGTCATGCCAACGCTTCACCAGAACAATCCTTTTCTTCCACCATCAAGACCCCAAGTGAATTTCCAAAACTCATACGCACCGCCACCATACTATCAACCCCCAATTCCATATAACAACCCCTATCTAACGTCATCTTTTCCACAGCCTTAAAACATCCAACCAAGGGGTCCACAACAATTCCCCCCACAAGAATCAGCAAAACCGAACCTTCACTCCTTTAGCCATTCTAATGCCTGAGGTGCTTCAGCGACTATTGGCTTCGGGACACATCAATTTGATCTCCGAAAGTTCGATATCAAATATTCCTCCTCCATACCACCGGGCATAATACCATTGTGTATATCATTCAGGACAGTCAGGTCACGACACCGAGCACTATTGGAATGTAAAGCACCGAGTCCAAGATTTAATCAATGTTGGCACTATTAATCTCGAAGATGCCAAGGCTGTACTGAATGTTATGAATAATCCCCTTCCAAATCATTAGAGGGTTAACATAAAAAACTAGGATGCGGATACTCTAGATCCACGTCAATTGATCGGTCCGCCCGAGACCATGATTCTGATGAAGAAAAGATCTATGCATGAAGAACCCATTATTGCCATGACGGGATATCAAAATTCACCTCCAAGAAAATAGAGAATTCAAGGTGAATGCTCTCGAGAAACAAATCTCCCAAAACCGTCTGTATCTCTACCAATACGATCAAAGGTCACTCTACCCAGACTTCCTCCAGTACCAAAGTACAATCCACACAGAGTGCCATTGAATTACTCCAAGCTAAATAGAGAACCCCAATCACAAAGGGTTTATGTTCCGATAAAACAGGAAAAATCCAAAATGCATGAAGAAATCCCTGAGTCGGAATTATTCGAACTCATCAAAATTGTGAAGAAAGATGAATTTGATGTATGGGAAGAGCATAAGAATTCAACACGCGATGATGTTCCACCAAAATTTTCTGAGAATGCACGAATGATCGCCAAATGCTTCCACCAAAATGGTTTTGAAAATGGCAAAGGCCTAGGGGCAAATTGTCAAGGGGAAACGGAACCAAGAAATCTACTGTCCCAATTACACACATTTGGACTAGGTTATCATTCGACTTGGGAGGAATAAAGACAAACCGCGGTCTTCAAAAGGAATTCAAAGAACAACCGAGGTCGGGGAAGAATTACACCAATCCCCCATATTCGCAAAAGCTTTGTGTCGGCAGGGTTATCAAATATAATACTAGATTAAGAAGAAGAGTTTGCCTTCAAGCTACCCATGCCCAATTTCATCTCAGAAGAAAAAGATCCAACGGCCGGGCTCGCACGTCTATTCGAAGAATTGCAAATCGCCGTTATCATCTCCCCTATAGACAACAGGACTTATGACCAACCATCAAGTTTGATCCGCCCCACCTACCCGGAGGAGAAAATGACCAATTTGGTCTCACAATCAATGCCAAGGGCTCGCAAGTTTTGGTAACTTGCCAAACAATAATCAATAATGTTTTGCTTGTTGTGTGATGTTATTTCCATCTCTTTTTAAAGTTGAAATTGTATGTGTACCCTGTTTTCCTACGTAGTTGCTTATCTGAATCTTGCGTGTGATTGAATGAAGTAATTTCCATATTTCATGTACTTTTATATTTCTCTTCAAAAATGGCAAAATAAATGAACAATTTCGCTCAAAATTTTTCAGGAACCCAAAATTTCGATCTTTCGATTCAAATGACCAAACGATCTTAGCACAAGAAGAATACGACTTCAACATCGAGCTAGATTATGAACTCATGGGAATTGAAGTTGACATTTATGTTGGGGACAAATTTCCAAAAGAGATCCAAGAAATGATAGAAAGACATGAGAATCGAAAAACCCCTAATATCGAGGAAACAAAAACCATAAATTTGGGGACTATCGATATACCTAGGTAAATCAAGATTGGGGCACACCTTAATAAACAGTAGAAAACCGAATTAATCAAGGTACTCAAAGCATATCAAGATGTGTTTGCATGGTCTTACAAAGACATGCCGGGGCTAAATTCGTCAATTGTAGAACACAGATTACCCATCAACCTCGCAATGAGGCCAATCAAACAGAAGCTGCGAAGACTTCGACCCGAATGGAGTCTTAAAATCAAATTTCTTCGAGTGGCCAATTATCCTGAATAGTTGGCCAACATAGTCCCAGTCCCGAAGAAAGATGGGAAAGTCCGAATGTGTATCAACTACCAGGATCTCAACAAGGCAAGTCCAAAAGACGATTTTCCATTACCACATATAGACATTCTTGTCGACAACATAGCTGGTTACGAAATGTTCTCGTGTATGGATGGATTCTTGGGGTATAATCAGATCTAGGTAGTACCAGAAGACCAGGAGAAAATTGCATTTATCACACCCTTGGGAGTATTCTGTTATTAAGTAATGCCATTTGGATTAAAGAATGAGGGCACAACTTATCAAAAGGTAATGGTAACATTATTCCACGATATGATGCATGGCGACGTGGAAATCTATGTCGACGACATGATTGTCAAGTCTCGACAACGACAGGGGCATCTCCTAAGTCTAAAGCGAGTATTTGAGAATCTGCAAAAATATCAATTAAAGATGAATCCATCCAAATGCACCTTTGGTGTAACATCTGGAAAACTGTTGGGGTTCATAATCAGCCAGAAGGGTATCGAAGTCGACCCGTAAAAGTCCAAGCTATTCAAGAAATTCCACCCCCAAGAGGAGTCAAAGAAGTACGCTCATTCCTTGGGAAACTAAATTTCATCAGTCGATTCATATCCCAAATGACGCAAGTATGTGATCCCATTTACCGACTATTGCGGAAGAACAAGCCCCATGAATGGATGGAAGACTGTCAAAAAGACTTTGAGAAGCTCCAATGTTATCTGCTCAATCCTCTGGTTTTGGTCTTGCCCAAACCCGACAAACCACTCTTTATGTACCTCACTATGCTTGACAACTCCATGGGATGTATGCTGGGGCAACAATCAGAAGATGGGCATAGAGAGCACGCCATTTATTATCTAAGTAAGAAATTCATAGCATACGAAAATAATTATTCGGTGTTGGAAAAGACCTGTTGTGCGCTAGCATGAGCATCGCACTGACTCTGCCACCACATGGTGCATCACACGACGTATCTCATTTCTTGAATGGATCCTCTAAAGTATCTTTTCGAGAAGCCTACCCTATCTAGCCAAATTGCGCGATGGTACATGATTTTGGCCGAATTTGACATTATCTTCACTACGAAGAAATTTGTTAAAGGAAGTGTAATAGCAGAATACCTCGCAAAAAATCCACTAGAAGACAGTTGGCCGATGAAGCCTTTATTTCCCAATGAAGGGATCTTTTGTTCACAAATAGATAACGAAAAAGAACTACCAGGATAAAGGTTGTTCTTCGATGGCGCAAACAATAAAAAATGAGCCAGAATATGAGCGGTACTCATATCAGTAGAAGGAACTCATTTGCCTGCCACAGCAAAACTAACATTTGAGAAGGAGTATATCGTTACCAACGATATGGTGGAATACGAAGCATGCATTCTAGGGTTGAAAATGGCCCTTGAGTATGAAATCCAGAAATTTATAGTATATGGCGATTTGGATCTTATCATACAACAGAGCAATGAGACTTACCGGATCAAAGATCCAAAATTGATTCCATATCACTAGAAGGTCAAGGAGTGGCGAGCAAAATTCAAGAAGATCAGTTTTCATCATGTTCCTCAAACCGAGAATTCATTCGCAGATGCACTGGCGACTCTCGCCGTAGCTATCTGGTTTTCTGACGAAGAAAAGATTCCTTCCATTGAAATTGAATTAAGAAATTCGTCTCCACACGGTGCGACCATTTCAGAAGAAAAAGACAGTCAACCTTGGTTCAGCGACATCAAGTAGTTTATGCAGACCGGGGCATTTTCAGAAGGGGTTGGAGCGAATGATCGGAAAACATTGCAAAGACTAGCCACACAATTCTTCCTCTACGGGGAAGTATTATTCAAAAGATCTATGCACTGTCCCCTGTGATGTGTAGATGCTACTACTGCCAGCGAACTGATGACAGAAGTACATGAGGGAACCTGTGGACCTCATATGGGCAAGCATTCTTTCTCTCGAAAGATCCTACGAATAGAATACTATTGGATGATCATGGAAGCAGACTGCATCAAATATGTAAAGAAATGCCACAAATGCCAAATCCACGGCGATGTAGTGCGAGCACCACCGAAAGAACTCCAAATAATGGTAGTGCCCTGGCCTTTCTCTGCTTGGGGCATTGACGTTATCGACACCATCCATCCAAAAGCATCTAATGATCATCAATTCATATTGGTGGCAATCGACTATTTCACTAAGTGGATTGAAGCCGCCAGCCTTGTTCATGTGACTGAAAGGGTAATTACCCGCTTCATTAGGAACAACATCATTTGCCGTTATAGATCGCCAGAATATTTGATAACCGATAACGCGAGAAATTTAAACAGTTCCATGATGGAAAAGCTATGCTATCAGTTCAACATCAAGCATTAGAACTCAACAGTTTATCGACCGCAAATGAATGGAGCAGTTGAAGCGGCCAACAAAAACATCAAAGAATCATCTGTAAAATGATGGAGACCCATCGGGATTGGCATGAGAAGCTTCCTTATGCTCTCATGGCCTATCGAATATCAACATGAACATCAACTAGGGCAATACCATTCTATTTGGTGTACGGCTATGAAACACTCCTTCTCCCAGAAATTCAAGTCCCCTCCTTATGAATAATGACGGAAGCAGCATCAAATAACGAAGAATGGGAAAAAGCTCGCCAAGATCAGTTGTGTCTTTTAGACGAGAAAAGATTGGCGTCTATTTATCATTCCCAATGCTATCAAAGAAGGATTTCAAGAAGCTTCAATAAGCATGTGCGTCCAAGAGCTTTTCAGCAAGGGGATTTAGTTCTAAAGCGGATTCAACCTATCTAAGAAGAGGCGAAAGGAAAGTTCGCTTCCAATTATCAAGGCTCATACGTCATCACCAATGTGTTATCGGGCAGAGCAATAATCTTATCAGAAATGGATGGTCGAGAATTCCATCAAAAAACAAATGTTTTGTTTATTATGTTGCAAGAAATAGAAGTTGTCTATGTAGGGATAGGCTGGAAATAAAGCATAAAGATATTTTCAACTGAAAAAGACAAGAGAAACACATTGCGAGCAGCAAAAACAAAAATCAGGGGCAAATCAAGAAGGACCCCTTTGGCGAGAGAGGTCATCCAACAGCCGGAGGAAGGCTAAACAAATCTCCCTATAGCGACGGGTCATGGTAGCATCTGTCTCGACCCCTGCAAAATCAACGTCAACAACACGACGAAATATCTCTATGTGTGTCTGGATATGCATCTGATCAGGATAACCTCTAGGAAACAAGTGGCTCAAGAAGGAAAATCCACTGCTCAATCAATCCATAGTGCGGAAATATACCCCCTCTCAATAATCAACTCATGATAAGATTTTTCCAAGAGCCCTCCCATCTCTTCAATCTTAGTTGCTTGATCTCGATGTGAAGAACCCAGCGTTACTAATTTTTCCTCAAGAGAGCTCCTTTGCGAAGTAAGCTCGTCAACATGGTTTTGGGTCTTGGCCCGAACACGATCAAAATAAGCAAGCTCATTCCCCAGGCGAACTATCTCGGAGCGATCCATCTCATGATCGCGGGAACATTGTTTAAATAACCCTTCTAATCTAGCCATAGCAGAGGTAGAACTGGAAGAACTGCGAGCATCATCAAGAGCCACCTGAAGAGTGCCCATCGTGGCTTCGGTGGAAGAAAGCTATTGTTTCAATTGATCCATCTCTAAGCGAAGCATATCCCGCTCATTCCTAGCAGATACGGCGCAACTAAGAGCCTCGTTTCATTCCCAACAAAACTGAGCAGTTTGAATCCAGGAAGTGGCCATCTGAAGAGTATACCCAGAATTTCACTCGGCTAGGAGCGGCATCCATTATAGCAAAGGAGTAGGATCTAGACAAATCGGAAAAAGTGGAGAAGAATCCACTTCCAATAAAATTTCAATCGATAGCCAATCCAAATATGCATCCGATATACCTGGGGCATCCTGAGTTTGCAAAGATGAAACGCACACACGTTGATGCCAAAATGCAAAGGCCTCCGAAAAAAGAGGATGACCAAGATCGCCAGAAAAGTCAAAATAATACTTGTCACCACTAGAAAGCGATGATGATAGCGAAACATCCTATCTGAGTCCAAACTGTCATACCACTCGGCAGCCAAAATAAGGCACAATGCCTCGAAGACCAACCAGGGGAAGAAAAGCTAATCCCAAGTCATGGACTGTAAAAGCATAATCAAGAGCGTTGAATACCCCAAAGTTCCAAACAATAGTATCGGGGGTAATACTCTCTAAAGATCGAACCCAGGAATCCAAACACTGGGGCACTGTACACAAATGTTGCTGCCGAGAAATCAAGAGCTGAAGGGGATGTCCCGAAACCACTTTGGATAGGAGGAGCGAGTACCAAAGATATGCGCCACCAGCCAAACATAAAGCAATTCCAAGCCGTAACAAAATTACGGATCATGTGTAAACTAGTACAGAGACAAGCCATGGAAAGTCTCTGCCAAAATAGACGGAATGATAGATTAGCCATTGACAGTAGCGTCAACATAAAAGGCCATGCACAAATCAAGCAGCCCATTGCTGTGAGGAAAGAATAAGCCGACAAGTAATACAAATGCTAAAGCCTAGAGGCGCCAACGAGAACTGGCTTCATTATCCATCAAGCGAGAAAAACCAGATCCCTCCGGATTGTAACAAGAACAATCCCCAAACAGACCCCATACAAAATCAGGGCGAATAGCCAAAATACCATCAACTTTGTCGATGACCAGAGATGATCTTTTCAAACCCGTCAGTGCAACAAAGGTAGTCTGAGCTTTCCTACCAAAAGACAAGTAGTCCAGAATCTCCAGAGAAGGTCTCATCCTCATCATAAAGTGGTACTCCTCAATGGTAGGAGTCAACTCACGAAGCCCAAAGCGGAATAGGCTCAGCGAGGGAATTTAATAGCGAATGATGGCTTCCAAGAAATCATGGGCCACCACAACAGAAAGCCAGCCAGCAAGTCCACCGAAGACTTGCTCAAACTGAAATCGCTCTACCGAAGTGAAAGAAGTCCACCATGCCAAGAGCAGGGCGAGAAAAGCCGTAGAGAAAGCCATCTTGTATGGCATATGTGCAAATATCAATATCCTTTTTATTATTAATGCAAATACATAAAAAGAGAAAGACGAGACAAGACAAAACAGGAAATCAAATATATCAAAATGAAGATAACACTAAAAAAAGAGTCTGTCTGTACAAATATATCATAACTAGTACAAAAAAGAAAAACAAAGTACTAATAATCTGCAGGTATCAGATATCCCTACTGTGGCTCTTGTCAGATCTATCTCTACTGGATCGAGATCTCCGCCGTTTGTCTACTGAACCACGAGGAGGATCCGGTGCACCCTGTCAATAAAAAAAGAAATCATTAGCACAGCAAAAATAAATATATATCAAAGCGAAAAGAAAGTAGCAAAAATGAAAAAGCAAGGAAAATGTCTAACCTGATCCTGTGGCGTCCGCAGAGGCAAAGTCCCTGAAATAGATCTGCCCCATTGCGTTCAACGCTGAAAGTCTTAGAACTGCTCAAACTGCTGTCGCTGCAAATACATCTGAGCCTGCAAATTGCGATACTGCTGGCCGGAAACCACGTCTCGAGAGCCGTCTAGATCCTGGAAGAAACGCTCCTGCTCAGCTCCAATGGAAACACGTCCGAACCATGAAGTGTAATCTCCCATAAGCATCCATCTGCGAACATCAACAAAGCCCGGAGTGGTAGAAAGTGCATGTCCAAAAGTAGAGACAGAGGGACTGTCCGGAATGCAAATCTCGCCAGTCATCTGACGCAAGCAATAATCTCCCATATACAGCTCCTAGGAGGTGAAAGAGAAGAAAGCACACCTATGGAGAGATAGGAACACTTCCTCGGCGTAATCACCTTCCTCAATCATGTGGTGAAAAGGCTGTGAAATGATCTGATCAAGCATGATCAACTCCAGCTGCAAACAAAGCATGACAAAATCCAGTAGATCAATGGAATGGATTGCGGGTCGAGGCCAGCAGAGTGCACTCGGGAAAGCTCCAGGATCCAGCATAGAAATCAGCCGAGCAACACTCATGTACTCGTAAGACCACCAAAGAAAAAAGGGCCAAACCCCAAACTGGGTAGGGGTAGGACAGCTCACTCTACGTCGCATCACCTGAAGAAAGGTAGCAAAAGTGAAGGAGCCCCAGTCGAAGCGAGTCTCATCAGGGAAGTCAACCATGCCAAAATAGGCAGGAGGAAACTTAGTGCCATTGCGGCTCAAAAGCATGACACTAAGAGGAGAAGCAGAAGTCTCCGGCGACGCTGATACAAAGCAAGACCATCTATAGGAACAGTGTAGAATGATGGCCCTCTACGTAAAACTGAGCCAGGTATACGCTTGCCGCTCAACTCAAAATAAGAAATGCCAAGGACACGGTCCAAATCATCAGTGGTGCCGACAATGTGACTAACAGGAACACTACCAAAGCGAAGGCTGGTGATAACAGTCCACTCGAAAAGAGTCATCCCAAGCTCGTAGTCTCCTAAATGAAGAGTGTTGGTCTCACTAAACCAACGTTCTGCAAAAACAAAAACCAGCATGTAACGAATGAGGAAAGGGGGAATAGAAAGGAAATCCCCAAAACCCTGCTCCAGCAAAAAGTTCCTATATACAGGATGAGCATCATTACAGATCATAACGGCCTAAAACCAAGCACCTCTACAAATTCTCTCGTGAGGAATAACTAGTTCTCTTAAAACGATGCAAGGGTGTGAACTCAATCGGGATAATAAGGGAGTATCCTGAACCCTCAAATGCGAAACCTCTGGAAGGATCATCCGTCCTCTAAGGGTCTCACATATACTCGAAGTAGCAAATCCCTCAAAGAATCCACAACGAGGCACGCCAGCCTCAAAAACCTCATCATCAGAATGATCCTCATCAACATCTAAAAATGGAGGATCGCTGGTCTCGGAATTAGACTGAACTCTCGAATGACCATCCTCAGAAGCAAGCTCCTTCCCAGGACAACAATGCGAAGCCATCCTAAAGGAAAGTCAAAAGCAATCAATCAGAAACAAAAAGTCAGAATACAGGCACATATCAGGGGGTATTTCTAAACTTGAATACGGACCCTTGGCATAAAAGTTCAAAATCAAAAGTTTAATCCTAGCGTAAGGGTTAATCGACGTTCAAAATTAAGAAGTTTAATCCTAGCGTAAAGGTTAATCGGCGTTCAAAATCAAAAAGTTTAATCCTAGCATAAGGGTTAATTGGCGTTCAAAATCAAAAAGTTTAATCCTAGCGTAAGGGTTAATCTGCGTTCAAAATTAAAAAGTTTAATCGTAGCGTAAGGGTTAATCGGTGTTCAAAATTAAAAAGTTTAATCCTAGCGTAAGGGTTAATCGGCGTTCAAAATCAAAAAGTTTAATCCTAGCATAAGGGTTAATCTGCGTTCAAAATTAAAAAGTTTAATCCTAGCGTCAGGGTTAATCGGAGTTCAAAATCAAAAAGTTTAATCCTAGTGTAAGGGTTAATCGACATTCAAAATCAAAAGTTTAATCCTACGCAAGGGTTAATCGGCGTTCAAAATTTAAAAGTTTAATCCTAGCATAAGGGTTAATCGGCATTTAAAATCAAAAAGTTTAATCCTAGTGTAAGGGTTAATCTGCGTTCAAAATTAAAAATTTTAATCCTAGCGTAAGGGTTAATTGGCGTTCAAAATTAAAAAGTTTATTCCTAGTGTAAGGGTTTGGCATTCAAAATCAAAACGTTTAATCCTAGCGTAAGGGTTAATCTGCGTTTAAAAATAAACAGTTTAATCCTAGCGTAAGGGTTAATCGACGTTCAAAATCAAAAAGTTTAATCCTAGCGTAAGGATTAATCGGCATTCAAAATCAAAAAGTTTAATCTTAGCATAAGGGTTAATCGGCGTTCAAAATCAAAAGTTTAATCCTAGCGT
>NMUG010006006.1:0-12814 GCA_002855965.1 Monotropa hypopitys | reverse complement strand
GGAGATATGCACGGTGGGAAGGCAGAGCAAGTGTCCCAAGAAGGCATAGGTACCAATCATTTTTTCTGAGGAAGACGAGAGAGGGACAGTGTACCCGCACGATGATCCACTCGTGGTACACATAGTCATTACCAATTTCAATACCAGAAGGATACTTATAGACAGTGGGAGCTCGGCATATATTTTGTTTCTCTATGCTTTCGATCAGCTGAGGTTGGGAAGAGAAAGGCTGAGGCCCATGGCGGCTCCCTTGGTGGGATTCACTGGGGAGGCAGTTTACTTGAAGGGGCATATAGCTATTCATGTGACCATGGGAGAGTAAGGAAGTCAGGTAACGACCATGGTGGATTTCTTGGTGGTGGATTCACCATCCGCGTATAATGCTATCATTGGAAGAGTGCTTTTGAACAAGATCAAGGCAGTGATTTCTACACACCATCTCAAGGTGAAGTTCCTTACACCTGAGGGAGTGGGAGAAATGAAAGGGGACCAGAAGATAGCTCGAGAGTGTTACAACTATTCTGTCAGACACCACAGTGAGAAATTGGTGGTGGATGAGCTGGATGTCTAAGGGGAGAGCTTGTAGAGCAACTCGTTTCATTGTAGGTCTGGCCTGATGAACCCGACAAGAAAATTCAGATTGGGGCAGATCTAAAAGGCAGTGAAAGGAACACTTTAATCAACTTCCTGGCAAGGAGTAAGGATATTTTCGCTTGGACGTATGAGGACATGTCTGGAATAGATCCACGGATCATGGTGCACCGTTTGAATGTGAATCCAGACTATAGACCAGTCAAACAGAAGAAGAGGACCTTCGCACTTGACAGAAGCAGAGCTGTGGTAGAGGAGGTTGATAAATTGCTGAAGGCTAAATCCATACAAGAGGTACAGTATCCTACCTGGATTGCTAATGTAGTAATGGAAAAAAGTCGTCTGAGCAGTGGCGAATGTGTGTCAATTTTAAAGACCTCAACAAGTCGTGCCCAAAGGATAGCTTTCCGCTTCCCCGTATTGATCAGCTGGTGGATGCCACGTCTGGGCACGAGCTTCTGAGCTTCATGGATGCTTATTCGGGGTACACCCAGATCAGGATGGAGAAAGATGACTAGGAGAAGACGGCATTTATTACTGACAGAGGGCTGTATTGTTACATTGTTATGCCCTTCGGATTGAAGAACGCAGGGGCTACTTACCAGAGGTTAGTCAACAGAATGTTTAAAAGTCTCATATCGAAGAGCATGGACATCTACGTTGATGATATGCTGGTCAAACTCCCCCGGCGGGCCAGCCATGTAGAAGATCTGGCCTAGGCCTTTGATATCCTGAGAAAGTACGGGATGAAGTTAAATTCGGAAAAATGCGCGTTTGGGGTGGCGTTAGGCAAATTCCTGGGATTCATGGTTTCTCAACGTGGTATCGAGGCCAATCCGGAGAAGATCGGGGCAATTATTGAAATGAGGTCTCCCAAAACATTCAAGGAGGTGCAGAGACTCACAGGGTGTGTGGCCTCCCTGAGCAGATTTGTCTCCAGGGCGACAGATAAATGCCAACACTTCTTTAAAGTGTTAAAAAAGAGTTTTGTGTGGACAGAAGAAAGTGAACGTGCTTTTAACCAGTTAAAGCACTATTTGCAGCACCCTCCGCTGCTCAGCTCGTCAGTGGATGGGGAAGAACTGTACTTGTACATTGCAGTATCTCCCTATGCGGTCAGTTCAGTATTGGTACGCGTGGAGGAGGGTGTGCAGCATCCAGTATATTATACAAGTAGAGCCCTGAGGGGGTCAGAAACCAGATACCCAAAGATCGAGAAAGTGGCGTTCGCGGTAGTCACAGCGGCCAGGAGGTTGAGGCCCTATTTTCAGTCACATCCCATCAGTATCTTAACTGACTTACCTCTAAGGAGGGCTCTCCATATTCCAGATACGTCAGGACGTCTTATCCAGTGGTCTTTAGAACTAGGAGAGTTCGACATAGATTATAAGCCCAGGAACGTGATGAAGGCATAGGCTTTAGTGGATTTTTTGGTTGAATATGCAATTCCAGATGAGGAGATATCTAGAGGGGATGAAGAGATGTGGCTCCTACACGTGGATGGATCTGTTACCAACAAGATGAGTGGAGCAGAGTTGATGCTGACCTCACCAGAAGGGGGAAATTGAAATATGCGTTGAAATTTGAGTTTGATGCCACGAATAATCACGCAGAATATGAAGCTTTGGTGATTGGACTCCAAATTGCCCAGGTGATTGGCCTGAGGTGTTTGGCAGTAATGAGTGACTCCCAGCTTGTGGTGGGTCAGGTTAAGGGGGAGTTCGAGGCAAAAGAAGAAACCATGGAGAAATACCTGCAAGTGGTAAAACACTTAGTGAAGAAATTCGATAAGTTTTCCATTTCTCAGATACCCAGAGAGGAAAATCAAGACGCTGACCTGCTGTCCAAAATGGCTACCTCGGCAGATGGGCTCTCTTCCGCCGGGATAATGATTCAGACCTTGAAAGCCCCCAGCATAGAGAATGCCAGGTCGCTGGTTATGGTAGTTGACTATTTAAGTTCATGGGCAGGGCCCATCGTTAAGTACATTCAAACTGGGAAGTTGCCGGAGGATAGGTCGGAATCCAGGAGACTGAAGATCCGAGCAGCAAGGTACACTTTGATGGGAGACATCCTGTATAAAAGGGGGTTCTCCTTGCCATATCTTAGGTGCCTGATTAAAGGTGAAGCGGATAGAGCCATGGAAGAGGTTCAGGGGGGAATTTGTGGAGCTCACCACGGGGGCAGAGCTCTAGCTCATAAAATGATCAGAATGGGCTATTACTGGCCCACCACACAGGACGATTGTGCATCGCTGGTTAGAAAGTGTGACTCTTGCTAGAGATTTGCTAACATTCCCCATATGACTCCCACTCAGATGAGTCCCATGAGAGGTCCATGGCCCTTCGCGCAGTGGGGAATGGATTTTATTGGACCCCTTCCCAGAGGAACAGGGTAGAGATAGTATGCGATGGTAGCTATCGATTATTTCACAAAATGGGTTGAAGCTAAGGCTTTATACCTCATTACCTCCCAGGCCACTATTTCCTTTCTCTGGCAAAACATTATTTGCAGATTTGGATTGCCTAGGGTGTTGGTGGTAGATCTTAGGAAGCAATTCGAAAACTCGGAATTCACGGATTTCTGTGCTACAAAGGCAATACACCTGCACTTTACATCTAAGGCCTATCCCAGGGCTAATGGACAGGCTGAAGTTACCAATCGTGAGATAAAGAAGGGAATTAAAAGAAGACTGAAGTCCGCGAAGGGAGACTGGCCGAATGAACTACACCAAGTGCTATGGGCTTTTCGTACATCGCCCAGGTCAGCCACCGGCGAAACACCATATTTTCTGGCCTTTGGAGTAGAGGTTGTGGTCCCCATTGAAGTGGAGCTTCTCAATTACAGAATTGCATCGTTGGACGAAGCCGAAAACGAGGAAGAGCTCAGAGCTGAGCTAGATCTAGTAGAGGAAAAAAGAAGCATAGCATAAGCGAGGGTCGCGATTTATTAACAGAGAATGGTGAAATATCACAACTCCAAGGTGCAGCCTGGGTCGTTTCAGCCTACTGACCTGGTCTTGAGAAAAGTGGATCCCACAGGAAGGAAGGTGAAACAACTCCAACCCAACTAGGAAGGACCTTATCAAATTCTCTGACATTCTAAAGTGGGGGCATATCAGTTAAAAACCCTAAAGGGCAAAGAATTGCCAAATCCTTGGAATGTAGAGCATTTGAAGAAGTACTACAGGTAACATCTGAAGATTTTGCCAAATCCCATGGCATTTTATTTAAAGTTGTCTTTCTCATAGCATTTCATTACAAGTCAGAGCTGGATCTTGATTTTTATTTACAATTGTACTGCCTTTGGTAATTCCAACTCTCTTCAATAAGTTGTATCTATGACATGGTTAAGTATGAAGGCAAGATTCTATTCATTTTTCTGTCATTATGTATCCATGTATGTGTAAGCACTAAGGTGTAAGCTCAGCAACAAGCTAAGCTTGCTAAGGCAAATGATGCTACGGCATAGCTCAGCACCACGGTGCAAGCTTAAAGCTTCATGCTAAGGCATGACCACAATCTCTTAGGCGAATGATGCTACGACATAGCTCAACTAAGCACCACGGTGCAAGCTTAAAGCTTCATGCTAAGGCATGACCACAATCGCTAAGGCGAATGGTGCTACGGCACAGCTCAGCTCAGCATGCAACATGGTGCAAGCTTAAAGCTTCACGCTAAGGCATGACCACAATCGCTAAGGCGAATGATGCTACGGCATAGCTCAGCTTAGCACCACGGTGCAGCTTAAAGCTTCATGCTAAGGCATGACCATAATCGCTAAGGCGAATGGTGCTACGGCACAACTCAGCTCAGCACTACGGTGCAAGCTTAAAGCTTCATGCTAAGGCGTGACCGCAATCGCTAAGGCGAATGGTGCTACGGCACAGCTCAGCACCACGGTGCAGCTTAAAGCTTCATGCTAAGGCATGACCACAATTGCTAAGACAATGGATACTACGGCACAGATAAGCCCAGCACCACGGTGTAGGCTCAGCGCCATGCTATGGCACGACATAAATTGCCAAGGCAAAAAGTTCTAAGGCACATCCAAAGACTAAAGCTAAAATGTAAGTTCAGCCTCATGATGAAGCACGATTCAGATTTCTAGGGGAAATAATACCATGGCTCAGCACCAAGGCGCAAGCCCAGCATCATGCTAAGTCATGACACAAATTGCTTAGACAAGCAGTCCTGAACACAGTTTTGTTAAACAACAAGACGTGAATTGCTCAGGAAAGGGATGCTAAAGAACAAATTAGTGGTGAATACCATGATAAGGAAAGGCAGGACGTCAACTCAAATTGCATTAAAACAAAAGGTAGATGTCTGCGTCATGAACATCCAATTAACAAACAATGATGATAGAAACATCAAGCTCAACTTGATAAAAAGTTCATGAGATCAGACGGGTAAAGGAAATTGAAACTTATAAAAATGTTCTCTACTCCTCCCTAACGACTCTGTCATCCACCTCCTCCGTAGCCGCGAATGTGATAGCATCCTGAACTATCCTGTCAACTCCGTCAAGCTAAAGGGTCAGCAGGAGCAAGGTTGAGACTATGAGAAGTAACCTCTACACCCTGATTATCGCCTTCCTCACCCACAAATGTTGAATCTTCCATTGTTATCTCAAAGAGTTGGGTGCTGAAGTCCAAATCAGGGTACTTGCTGATGCATTGTCTCCTCGTCTCCTCAAAACTATCAAAGTAGCACGAGGTCACTTCGTCCACATGCTCCTGCAGCTCTCTGTCCTGGATCTCTCAGAGTTTCCTAAGGCACTACTTAGCTTTAGCCACAGAAGCAGAAGCTTTCTCCCCCTCCTGGACTCTCTCAGCAGCAATCTTTTCCAAATCCTCGGATAAACGAGTATAGTGGGCTACTTCTGTTTTCAACTTCTCCTCCTCTGCTTTCAATTTCTCTTCAATGGCAAGTTTCTCCTCCACCAGCCGTTGGAGTTCCATCTCTTTCCTCTTTAGATCCAGGGCGGCAGCGTTCCTCTCGGACTCAGCTTGTCCAATTTGGTGTTGGAGGTCTTGATTTTTCTTGATCAACCTCTCCTGCTGTTGCGAGGACTTGGTCACCTCTTGGGCTATGAAAACACCCTTCGTGAAGACCTGGTATAAGGGGAAGATAATCATTTCATAAGGAATATTGCAAACCCTAGAAGATAAAAAGATTTGTATAACTTACCCTGCTCAGCTCTACCAAAAATTGCTGGCAGGTGGTCGTAGGTGGTTGATCAGCCAAATACTTCATGTCAGTCCGAGATGCGATGCACTTAGCCTTTGTCAGGGCATGATCGTCGTCAAACAAAACCATGGGCCCATCATCTTTTGTTTGAACCTGCACGACCTTGTCCTTGCCACCCTCCTTAGAGGGGATCAACCTTCGTTTTTTCAAATCAGCCTCTAAGGGTTATTCCAGCTCGTCTATTGACCTTTTGCCTTGGCCCCCTCCGTGGATGGAGCCGTAGCAGCAACGACGCTCAGGGGAAGGGCCGAAGAGACGGCTTGAGAGACACCCTTAGTATTCTTCTTCCTCTTGCCAGCAGCCTATCCAGGGACCAAGTTCCCCCTATCCATCTTCAGTCTGACTAAGGCCTCTTTGCTCAGTTTGGGAGCCATCTTTTGATCTGATGTCTCTGCAGTATTAATAAAAGAGTAAGAGATTAGCTCGCATCGAGATCTAGGGGCACGATCAAAATACCTCTCTCTAAGAACAAGGCCTCACTTCCAACTTCGGGGCCAAGGAGATAAACAGAAAGACTTTCTGAGGAGACGAGCTGATCTGGATCGTTGACACTATGCTTTTCGACACACGCAAAGTACTCCTTCTGTTGTAAGGAAATAGACATTTTCTCCCTTGCTGAAACGCATGGGGAAAATGAGTATTAGAAAACAGACAAACAAAGGAGAAGTGCACAATCAGCTGAAGCAAGTTGTTCAATGCTCACATAGTGACGAGGGAATTCCCCATTTCCTCTGAACACGGGGGACGAGCTCATCTTCCCAGCTCTGAGACTCCCACCTAGAGCCACTGATAAAGAAAAATTTGTCTTTCCAGCCCTTGACTGCTGAGGGTAGCCTGCCGACCACCTGAGGAGAGTGCAGTCTCTTGCTAAAGTACCACCATCCCTCGGTATAAGGGACCTCTTTGATGGAAAATAAATTACAAAAGGAGGACACACTCAGAGACTTTTGGACGTCTGACGCAGCTAACCACAAAATGGCGCAGCTGATAAGAAGCATATATCCGTTAGGGGCCAGCTGCCCAGGGGCAAGGCCAAACTTAGAAAGAACTTTTCTTACAATTTTTGGGAAAGGAAGGCGTAAGCCAGCTTCCAGGGCATCCTGATAAATACAAATTTCATCATGATAACTGTCACAATCTCTCTCATCCGGACCAGGAATCCTGAGACAAACAGACTCGGGAATTTGAAACCGTCGATGTATGACATCCATGGCATCAGAATCCACGATGGAGGAATGGGAGAGAGCGAAACAACGGAATTTTGGTCTAGAATATAATGGGGCAGGCGATTGTCCAGAGGTTCCCACAGTTTCACCTTCTAGGGGAGTACCTGTTATGGCCAAAACCCTAGTCCCACGACCCATGAGGGGCACCTCCTCCTCCGTATTATCGCTTACGGTTACTGTGCATTCTAGGTCAGACATATTCCTAGGATAATGGAATCAAAGGGAACAAAAGAAGGAGAGAGGACGTACCTAGATGGAAAAAAGGTGCTCAACAAGCCTTGAAGGAAGACGCAAGAGTATGTTTATAAAAGAGACGGTGAGAGAGAAGAGTGGATGGTTCCCCAGAAAAACGAAGAGGCATCTGATCTCCAGTGTCCCATCATTCCTATATAAACGGGTCTAATTTGGCCACGTGGCAAGCGTGGGACGTTTTACATCACGCATTAAATGAGCACGACTACCCAAAGGGTGGCGGCGTGGTTTTGAATGTGTTTTTACCAAAATAGCCATCCACCTATGACCGGTAAAAACAGGGGAGTAGCTGATAAGGGGTGTTACTAAGAGCTCGGTAACCATACTCAAGTCGGTTCTGGGGTCACACCTTGGCACTGCAGGGTGGACCACAGGTCAGCCCTGAGGTCATTACATTAGGTCAATCCTGAGGTATAACTACGTCAGAGGCACCTCAACTCAAATTACTATAACCAATCTTTCCCGCCTAGTTACTATTTAAAATAAGAGCTCTGCTGAACCAAAACGGAAGTACAGGATATCAGCCTACAATCTCGAGAGCGTGCAGAGTGAATAAGGAAACGTTGCAGATATTCACAGAAGCTTTCCTAAAATAGGGGAGAGGTATATAACACCAAGTAGAATGATGGTAACGTGTATGATACATCTTCTGCACTCAAACTCTCTCAATCTTTCTTTTTCTCTTTCTCTTTTCGAAGACTTAGGCATCGGAGGATCTTTGGCAGGCACCACACCGGTGTCAAGAGGTGTTATTGCAGGACTTGAAGATCAGCCGAGGAAGAACCAGAAATCGCCATCATCAAGTGGGTTGGAGAAGAAAAGTCCCATAATAACCCTCTGGATTTTTCATAATGCCTAATAGATCTTCTTAATTTATCTCATATTTTATTTATAATCTGAAAACTATACCAGTGCCTCTAAGTGTGTAAATTTTCAAAGTAGCTCTCCTATGAACTTTTAAGGTTTTTTTAACATGGTATTAGATGTTGGGATATTTGGCTTTTAGCCAATATTTTAATGGAATTTGGTAATTATTTATTATTTAACTATGATACCATTTGAGTTGATTCTTTGTGGGTTTTAATAGTACTAAGTGAGGGCTTTAATATACAAAAATCATTGAATTTCATTAATTAATGAATAAGAAATTGACGCTCAAAGTTGGGTATTTTCAATGGTGGGTGAGTATTAAAATACGCAATCTCACATTGGAAGTTAAGGAATTAGGAGTTGGGTATATTTATTAAAGTGTGAGACTAAGGTTCACAACAAGCCTATGGGGAAAGTAAGAAGAAGTGCACTTCGAATATTTTTCTACGTGCGTGCCGTCGCCCGCCCGAGCCCATGCCCGGGTCCGTGGTCCATGTTCTGGGTTCTGGGTCTGTGCCTCATGGGTTCATGGGAATGTGCATATTTAGATTGGGCTTGGATACAATTGGGCTTATGTGTTTGGCTTGGCATTTTCTTATAGGGTGGACTAGACCCTATAGACAAGCTTGACTTGGTTATATGGATGTGGGCTTGCGGGCCTGTAGGCTAGCCCTTACCCGGCCCAACCCAGAGTCTTTCCAACTACAGGACTCTCCATATGCTGCAGCATAGTCTCTTCGTATTCAAACTGTAGCAATATTATAGTGCAACAATCCAAAGGCCTCCAGACTTTTGGCTTTCTACTGCAGTAGCCTAAGGTTCCCTACATGTATATATTGGCAGTCTTGCCATACAAAAATCTACGCGAAATCATATCAGTTCTACATAGCTTCCTCAGTACTTCCTCCTCAGTACTTCCTCCTCAGTACCATCATCTCCTTTTGTTCAGAGAGTAAGTGTTCTCACATAACCGTGTTTGTCCAGAAGTGTGTCGTGGTGCTGCCACTTCTACAATGGTTGTATGCTGAGATACATTGGCCTTCTTGTTCCCTTGCACCTTCGATAAGGGGGGATAAAAAGTCTTAAGGAAACTGTGCTAGACACAGGCCTCCAGTGATTTGGTTATTTTATGTTCTGGTTTTAACATTTTGTGTTTACTAGTTTTACTTCTATCAGATTTTCCTAACAAGCTTAAGACTTTTTATGTCACGACCTGTATTTCAAAAAGGAATTTCCGGAATATCGATTTGTATTTTAAATTAGATTTAAAATCTAAATTTATTTTATCTTAAAATCCTAGTGCCATTTTAAGGTGGTTGACTCTAGGATGAGGTAGAGGATTCGATTACGAATCCAACGCAACTTGAATCACCTCAATCGAAGGTCGGACGGAGAAGTTATGATCGAAATACGTTCGGGAGTCACGCGTTCAAATTCTGGAAATTTGTCCTAAGGGACCGGTCTCCCTATAATCAAGGGACCGGTCTCCTTCAATGCAGAGAGGTCCCAGGTGGGGAGGGATCGGTCTCCCTACAGGAAGTGTGCCTTTCTGTGGGAAGGGTACCGGTCTCCCAAAAATCAAGGGACCGGTCCCTCTTCGTGCAGTGTACCCTTGACTGGGCGGGTACCGGTCTCCAAAAAATTAGGAGACCGGTCCCTCTACAGAAATTCGGCAGATTTTGGTTTTAAGTGAGGGGCATCTTGGTATTTTGCCCCTAGGTCGTGCCCTATACCCAAAATTCGGCCAGGGAGTCTCCCTCTCCCTCATTTGGTCCAAAACCTAATATCTCTCTCTCTCTTCTCTCTCTAAGACTCCATTGGAGCCCAAGCTTCAAGCTTGGAAACGAAGGCCTTCCGGGCTCCGGTTGAAGAAATCCTGAGAAGGAACGTCGCTCCACGCGACTAGATCTATCCGACAACGTGCATATCGAATCGATTCTCCAAAATTTCGGGTAAGCCCAAATTCCTAAAGTGGTTATCTCGTGTTTTCGCCTTTAGAAACATTGTTCCTAACGTTGCCCTCTATCTGTTGACGTACATAGGTTCACGAGCGCCGAAGTTTGGCGTGTCTAGGATTCTCCTCCGTTGGTGTGCTCTTTGAGGTAAATATGTTACTATCTCATGTATTTGTCGATATGTAGCTCACTAATGATTTCAAAAAAATCAAGAATTTAATGATTTCATAAAAACCCCAATTTTTGAATAAATGATCGTTTTTGAGAAATTGACGTAATTTGATTCGCATTCATGTATGATCGAGTATCCTTAGTAGGATTAGAATGCGAGAATGTGTGAATTGGGTCGAGTGTACGATTAGACGATCATTTGAGGAAGGTTCGGTTGATCTAGGAAAATTGTGGTTCTTGTGGGGAGTGAGGATGTAGGATGCCCTCCCGGCCTTGTATCGGTCCTAGTGAGCAACATTGTGGTATTGGATCATTCGTCGGCAAGTGTTAATGTAGTTTTTGTCATTGGGATGGCCTTGGTGTCGTGGGCACCCTTGGTGTTCGACAAAATGTCTATGAGAGACATGAGCCTTGGAGATTGGTGAATTCGTCACCTTAGGTTACGAAACTCGTTCCTAGACCTTGAATTTGTGTTATGGTCTTGCCGGATGAACTCGTCATCCTTGGTTTGGGAACTCGTCCCTCGTTAGCAAATTTGATGCTATTGTTGGATGAACTCGTCATCCTCGAGTCGGGAACTCGTCCCTTGTGGTGAATTCGTTGCCCATGTTGGAGAACTCGTCTTCTTCGACTCAAACTCTAAAACTTACCTAACTTACCTATATTAACCAACCAACAAACAATAACACAAAAGGACTTGGGTGTTGCTAGGCGATCAACTCGTGATCGTAGGATCAATTCATGGTCATATATGTGTATAGATTAGTTCTTGAATTCGTTGAGACTACCTAGATCAATTCGTGATCTTTGGGCCAATTCATGGTCTTTCGGATGTGAGGTTGGTTCTTGAATTCGTTGAGACAACCTGGATCAATTCGTGATTCACTCAGGAGCTAGTCAACCCTTGAATTCGTCAAGGCGACTGTAAATCGATTAACGGCTTGATAGTTTCCTTGTGATCTAAACTAGGTTTGATTGCAGATCCTATCTTGGAATTCGTCCAATAGGTATCGAATCCCTTGTGGCCCCTTTTCTAAATGTTCTGAGCCGGGAATTGAACCAACTAAAGACGAAGAATAATAAATTCACCAATGTGTATTATCTATCTATATATATATATATATAGGTATATATAGGGAGATTGAGAGAGTTCTTGATGGGACCAATTATGGATCGTGGATCTTTTTACGGACGGTTCTAGTCAACTCGTGGCTTTAGCAAATGAATAAGGCTTAGCAAATTCGTGGATTGGGATAGCTTGAGGCTTGGAGCCAAGTCGTGGCATGTGTACCCGTTGCGGTTAGACCAACATGTGTGGTATTGGTGTATTTTGATTTGAGGCTAAGTTGGGACATAGACTACTAGTTGGTAGTGGACTACCGTAGAGAGTGTTGGTTGGCCTTGTCTAGGCAATAATCAGTTGTGTGGTAGTGGAACCCTTCGGATAAGTATCTTGAAATACTTATGTGTGATGAGGTAGGATTATACTTGTGGAGTGACCCCGTGTAGTGGTCTTGGTGCTAGTTGATAACTTCTTTCCAGTCAAGGTTTGATTGTTCAAGTAAAAGGTTTTGGTTTCCGCTGCGATGGTCGAATAGATGTGAAGGGTTGAAGTCTTTCCATTGATGTGAGAATGTAATAGGTAAGTATGGTGTGACTACATGATATTGGAATTAGACTTGTTGGTCTTGGGTGGGAATGTTGGGAACATGCTTGGGATTACATTGTAGGATTCACCCACCTTGCACATAATCACCATATTTTCATATACAGTTGATAGTCGCATATTTGCTGAGTCTTTATGACTCAACCCTTTTCCTACAGTTCTTTGCAGGGTTTGCAGGGTTGGATAGCTAGTAGCGGGGAGTTGGCTTAGGCTCGCTCCAGGTTCCCTTGTGTGAGGAGCATCTCATATTGTTCATTTATTTACTACAGTTTTTCCCTGCTTTTCACCCTTGTAGCCTACGGGCATTCCCATTTCTTTAAAGAGCCGTAGACGGTTTTATTGTAAGCAAGTTCATAAAATCAAAGGATTGTTGTTGTTTTATTTCCGCATGTTTTATAATTCACGGCCCTTTGTTTGTGGTTTGGAAAATGTACATCATTGTTAGACTTTTATTTCATTTCAAAAAAAAAATGGTTTGAAAATCCGGGGCGTGACATTTTATAAAACAATATGTGTTCCTTCTAATCTGTTTGATAGTAAAACCTTTTTGCTTTCTGGTTTTGGGAATAACTTGTTGTTTTCTTGTTGTTTTGGTCTTTCATAAACTGTGTTTAAAACTTTCGGATCAATTCTTCTTTCTTTAGATTCTGATCAGTTTATGCTTCCTGGTTTTGTGTTAAAATAGTTTCTATTCTAGCCAAGTTTTAGTCTCATTTAGGTTCTAATCAGCTCATTACTTACTATTTCTATAATCTTTGGACCATTTCTTTTCAGTTGTTTTATAAACTGATTCAAAACTGTTTTTATAATTTGTTCCATTTGAAATGGCTT
>NMUG010006005.1:0-12815 GCA_002855965.1 Monotropa hypopitys | reverse complement strand
ATCTTTTTATTTCAAAAGCCATGCATATCTCTTAATGCAACAAATCATTAGTATGCATATGTGAAGGTTATTCAATCTTAAGTCTCTATTTCAAATTTCCATTCTAACTTTAAATTTCCAAATCAGTTTACTTATGCATGCAACTTCATGATATACCTTCATTTCAAAACCAAATGCATTGAACTACAATTATATAAATTGGTGTTACCTTGCAGTTCATGCAATGCCATCTCATTTATTAAAGACACCTTGCAAATATTCATTTTCATGTGAACAAGCCCAATGCGTTTCCTTAACCATATTTAATTCTTATAATGTCATATGTAACTTATTCATCAAATGGCATTCGGGGCATCCAATGAGGACATGAGCATATAAAATGTGGTTAAGCATATAATCCAAGTCAGAGCAAAAAGAGATAAATATCTAATCAAGCACACGAAGCAAAAGACAATTATAGGGACATCAGCAAAACATGTATCCCACACACTCTCTATCAATTCTTACTCTTTCTTTGTATAACAAGGTGTTTGGTCCTTGTATAGGTTAGAGACCACCCTTAAAGGTCTCAAGGTATTTGTAATGGTTGGAGACCATTCTTAAAATCTCTCACTTGTAATCTTGGGAATCACTCGGTGGTTGCCCTTTCGATTAGTGGAACTATCACACGTTGTGATAGAAGTGGATGTAAGTAGAGAGTAGTCCCTCTCTCTATTGAACCACTATAATTTCTTTGTGTTCGTTGCCCTTATCTTTCTATATCTATCTTGTGCATGCTTGTTTAATTTGGTTGAATTTCATATATACGTAAATCAAGTATTTCTCGAATCCTGATTCTTGAAACAATCTCAAGCTAGAAACCTTAACCATTGTCGTATTGCAATAATCAAGGTGTAATATAAGGTGATTGGGATTGTCTCTTGAATCTTGATTTTATAATAATAATAACATACTTTAATCAAAGTTAGTTTTTAGTTTCTTGATTTTCAAGTTATAATTTTTATTGGCCATTAATTTAGTTAGACCAATTCACCCCCATCCTACCCCACCCACTCTTGATTGCATTTGGTACAAAAATTGGTATCAGAGCTCGGTCTCTTGGAATAAGACTTAACCATCTATTGTGAGATCCATGGCTGTCATTGCAACCTCTTCTCATGTTGAGGGTCATTCGACTAATAGGCCACAATTATTTAATGGATTATGTTTTGCCTATTGGAAAAATCGAATGCAGATTTATATCCAATCGATTGATTATGACTTGTGGATGACTATAATCAATGGTCCTCATATCTCCAAGAAATTAATTTATGATAAATAAATAAGTAAGTCGTATGATGAATGGCTTGTGGGTGACAAACTTAAAGTAGAATTAAATTACAAAGTGATGAATCTTCTCTATTGTTCCATGGACACAAATGAATACAATCATATTTCAGGATGCGAAATCACAAAAGAGATATGGGATAAGCTTGTCATCACACATGAGGGTACTAGTCAAGTCATTCAGTCCAAGATTGACATCCTTGTACATTCTTATGAATTATTTAGAATGTACGATAACGAATCTATTTCTAGTATGTTTTCCAGGTTCAATGACATTGTAAATGGCTTGAAAGGGCTTGGTAAGTCCTACACCAACTCCGAAAAGGGCTCGCAAAGTTCTTCGATCTATGTCCAAGGCTTGGGAAACTAAAGCCTCAATTACCATTCAAACGTGGACTTTTCCACATGCACACTTGATGGCTAATGGGCACTCTAATGACCGAAGAAATGCACCTTAACCTTCAAGCCAAACCCATCAAATCAAAAAGAGAAATTTCCCTTAAATCATCCAAAGATGATGAATCATCTCCCCAATCATCCGACGAGGATGATGAAATGGCCTTAATCACATGAAACTTCAAACGTTGCCTCAAACATAATAAGGGTGGTTGGAAGCACAAAAACAATGACAAAAAGGAGTCCTCTACCAAAACTCCTATCATTTTCTTTGTGCTTAATGTGTTTCAAATGACACTTCTTACCAAGCGTAGGAATTTGGTTGTCGAATGTAGCATAATAATCTGGTAAGACCGGGTCGAATCCACATGGACTATTTAGAATTGGTGAAATCCTTATTAATATATAAAATTAGAAATTATGAAAGTTTGATTTAAAGTTGATGAATAGTAACTAAGTTAAAGACTAAATTAAAAATGGATTGATTAATGAAGTACTGAAAACAAAAGTTTGCAAAGAATGAAAGTTAAATAAGCTTAAGAAATTGAAATAAACGATGAGTAAAAAGGAGATTCAATCGTCGAGATTGCACCATAACCATTCCACACTCTATCTCTCTATAACTCAAGAAATGCCTCTGTAACATTGAGTATTATTCTCAGAAAATATCATCTTTAAAACAATGTTTCAAATGCGAGGTGGGTCTCTATAACATCGAGATTCCCTCCTTAGAGGATTTCCTCGTGAAAATCATTTTTGACAACAAATAAGATATATAGCATGTCATAGTTATGTTGCTCACCCTCGGATTGAATCCCGAGGGATTTAGCTACACATAATAAAACCGGAAATAGAAATTTATTGAAGAACAATAAGGAGAAACTCCATTGAAAGACTTGAATACAAAATACAACTGAAAGTGCGAACGAAAATTAAAATCAAATAATACCAAGTTCTTAGCAATCTAGGAAACAATGGTTGAATCCAAGTGCGACTAACTAAATTCTCCTCCCACAAGCGTCTCATGAGTTGTTTGCCAAAGTCTCTCACACTTGGAAGCAAAACGACAGTCGAGAGAGAAGAAGGAGAATAGACAAAACCTTAAGCTCTTTTCCCAAAATTGTAGAATGCTCAATAATCATGAATCCTCCCCGAATTTTCCTTTTTAAAGTAGATCTCCTTCTCCCAATCTTTCCTCTCTGATTTCCCATTCAAATCTTGCCACGTACCTTCCATATCAAACTCAAATCATATCTTTAATCTTTGAAATTTGAATCCCTGCAAATCCGCACTCAGCATATATTGAAATGTTGTTCAACTTCTAGGATGTTGTATCGAAATATACCTTCTATGCGATGTCCCAATACTATTTCATTTCGATATGCAAAATACATGCATATCGAAATATAAAGTCATAGCTTGATCAATGATCCTCCATTTCGATATGCACTATGAAGTTGCATATTGAAATACCGCATGCCTTGGCTTCTTCCAGTATTCTCACATTTCGATATGCAAGGGACTGCATATCGAAATATTGATTGTGATAGATTTAGACAGTAATGCTCTATTTTGATATGCGTGATGAATTGCATATCGAAATACTCTTGAGATAGCTTTGGACAGTAATGCTTCATTTCGATATGCATGATAAAGTTGCATATCGAAATACTTCTTAAGGCTGGTTCCAATAAAGCCTCCTATCAAAATGTAACTCTTCCTCTCCATATCCCATATCAAAATACTAGTGTTGAAATAAATTTCCTTCATCAAATATGACTTCTGAATCATTGCCTCTAGATCAACACTTATGTCCTACATTTCATTGAATTTGGCAATATCTCCACAAACAAGAATTAAATTTCATTTCATATCAAAAACGAGTTTGTGAATCAAAATTTATGTAGAAGTGAGGGGATTTAGCACTCCAATTGTGCACTAATGAGTGTGCAACACATCCCTCAACTTGAATTTTGCTAGTCCCGAGCAAAAAGAATAGTGATACCAACAAACAATCCAGTGCTAAATTTTACAAAAACAAGTAAGATACAACTAACATAGGTGTCAGGCATGCTAAGGATTAGAAATTCATGAAATTTAAATGCTCATACATGCATGAATCATTCAATTATCTAATTTATTCTTTCACAAGCATACAATCACCATCTCAATTCCAATCCTCTCAGGTTGGTCACTCCAAATAATTTTCTCTCTAATAAAGGTTTGAGAAAACCATGTTGTTATTATGATTAGGATGGAATAGAGAATGTTTTGTTGTTGACAGTCAAAGTTAAAGTTCGTATGCAGTTTTTTTTCTGGAGCACACATGTCAAATAATGCAAAACAAGTAAGTCTCAGAATATAGAACATCAAATCAGAGAAGTCTTTTAAGCATATAATGTCTCGGGTAATGGATGACTCAAGATAGATGACATATAACAATGTGAGCTAGGTGGTCTACCCACATCATCTATGAAACCCAAAATAAAAGGATAAACCAAAAATATGACTCCTAACTCCAATCCATGCCCCTACTCATCCCCCTTGGGCAAATAATCCTCATCCTCTTCATTGGCATCCTCTCCCAATATCCTCATCCTCTATGGTGGTGGTGGCTCTAGAGATGAATTAGAAGCATCTTCTCCACTATTTTCCTCCCCTGTCCTACTATCCTCTAATCTGGCTCCAGAAGTAGTCCCCTCTGAAGGTATAATGGCAGGACTACATGTATGAATAGAAGGTGTAGGATCAGAAATAGGAGGCTTAGTCACACCAGTCTCTGTAGAAACTGTAGGGGCAACAGCAGGTACTGATGAAGCTGACCCTGGCAAGTATGGCTCACCAAAACTGGGAATAGGTAAGACAAAAACAGATGGTAAGGGTAGTGAGGTAAGCACCACAGAGTCGGTCAAAATAGGTGATGCTATCATTGTAGAAGCACTAGAGAAGGTAGCGTGAACTGTAGGTGAAGGTAGAGTGGTGTCAGGTAGAAGTGTATGTAGAGGTACTAGGATATCTGGTCTGGTGGTGGCATAGGGTAAGACAATAGAAACAGACTCAGTGCATGTAGGAATGGGAACTGGAATGGATAGCTCAGTAGAGGGTGTAGGAACTGGTTGTAAAGGAACAAGCCTCGTCACAGGTAGTGGCAGAATGGTGATAGGTGTCCCAAACAAGGCATGATAAATCAGGGCTTGGACCCTATCCACCAACCAATCCTATCGGCGAATAGAAAAAGCTTGGACTGCTGAAATTGCATGTAGCCTCTCTGAAATGGCCCTCTATCCCACTACAATCTAGCGTATAGACTGGAACATCAACTCCCAAACCTCCTGACTCATCAAAATCTCTGGACGGGAAGTAGACGGGCCAGCAGACTCTCTCACTGAGAATGTAGTTGGAGGTGCAGAAAAAATAGCTATGGTAGGAGGCATTTGGAAAGATGCTTTTGGAATAGAAACTGGAACAGAGGGTCCTGAACAAGTAGGTATAGGAGGTAGTGGGGTAGACTGTGCAGGTGGTACTAGATGTTCGTGTCTATATCCCAACATCTTCTTTACCATTGTATCTGAAATCATCTCGGATTGTGGTCTTACCCATACATCACAAGATCCGGACCTCACCCCTGCCTCTAAAACTATATGTGAAATCATGTGCCCAAAGGGCATAGCAGATCCCAGGTTCGTCTCCATATAAAACTCATACATCGCCCTATAAATCACAACTGCTAGGTCTACCTCCCGTCCATCCAGAATCTTAACTAACAATTGTATCTCCACAACTCTGGGTTGTTTTTCCATCCCGCTAAGTCGCACATTAAAATGCAAAATTTTGCTTAGCAAGGCATATTCGGGAACAAACATCTCAATATGAAATTTTTTGGATCTCTGAAACTGTGCTACCCCCCTTCCCCCCGTTGCAAACTTGTTGTTCTAAATCTCCTCCGATAAACACCCTAGGGTTAGGACTCGGGTATTGAACTATTCTGAGTGTGGGTTGGTCGTATTTGAGATATTTAGCTATGACATCCAGTGTTATTTTAACTTCCTTCCCTTTCACCTTTGATACTATCTATGTCATAACACATTTCATTATTGCCACATAGAATTCGGAGACCAACCTAATAATGCTCCCTTCCACAACGTTTAGCCAAAAATCCATGCCCAATCCCCGTATGATATTTTCTACAAACATTAATTCTGCTAATTTGGGTCCTACTTTAATCCCCCACTCACAAACAATTCCTCTCCCTTTAATTGACTCGGCCCATGAGAAGTTTGGGTCCATTCTTGAAATTTTCTTACGTTTGCGGGAGGGCTGTGAAGGTTCGGGTTCATTGGTTGCTGCAGCAGGTGTAGGGTGGTGGTTTGAACTGAGGAGGTTGGGAATTGGATTGCTAAAGGTCGATTAATGATCAATGTGTCCTCAGGTAAAGCAAGGGCACGTTCAATGGATGGGTCTAATGTGTGTTTTGATCTTTTAGATGTCCCCACTTTCTCCTTGCCCTTCTCTTTTCTCTATGGTTTGTCATGTTTCTCCTTTCTTTCCATTTTCCAGAAGGTAGGTATATCAAAATGGTGCAGGGTTGTATATCGATATATAGAAACTGGGTATTTCAATTGGTGCAGGATATATTGAAATGGGTAAAGGGGTTAGGTGTATATCGAAATGGGTATGAAGTTCTGGATTTGTATATCGAGTGGTGAATGGTGTAGGTATGAAATTTTTGGTTCGATTGAGGGGTTTAAAGGTGTTTGGATGAGTAGAATGTATGTGGCTGGTTAGGTTTCTCTCCGACACTCCAGGAATACCACAATCAACACAAATCAGAATTCAATTCACAGAGTTCGAAAGCCGCACGGCCATCTAATTAGGTTTCAAAACTTACCCCAAATCAGTCGGGCATTATCAATTTGGAATCACAATTCAATCCAACCTAGTGATTCTTCTCCTTCAAATCCCATTCACTTCTTCCAAATCGCCAAATTGCCTTTCGTTTCTCCATAGAACCCTTTTTGTGTATTGCGATATGTTGAGTCAAGTAAAATTCTGCCTTTTATAGATATGTCGTATTTTGATATATGATAACTGTATTTCGATATGCAGTTTAACCGACATCTCATATATTGAAATGGTCACAATCATTATATCAAAATGCAACAACTTCACCTTTAAACAATAGTATTCTATATCGAAATGCAAGATGCGCCCATATCGAAATGCAGCCATCACCCCTAATCAGTAGTACCATATTTCAAAATGCCATATTCACCATATCAAAATAAATAGCAATTGAGCAACACCAGTGGCATGTATATCGAATGGAGGCCAACTATTCCACCATCACTCTCACTTGATAACCAAAACGATTGAGATCAACACAAAATTGATTCCGGGGACATGCACCGAGATGAATGAAATTCCCAACCCACAATTCAATCTTCTAGGTTACCTAGGCTCAAAACAAAGATCGGATTGACTCTTTTCTGGCTCAAACTAGGTTCGAAGGGTAAAAATTATAATTTTTGTGGGTTTTTTAATGAAAGAATGCTTCTCGTCATCTTTCCATTTTATAACATCAACATTACTTATAAATGCATCATTAAGAATCCCCCCACAATAAAGAATGTTCAATGGGAAATTAACATAGGGTTTTGAATCTCTACATGTAAGGTGTGCAGGCTAATACAAATATCGTACATATATGAATGAGTCATGCAATGGTTGAGCACATGAAGGGTTCATAATTCTCTAATATGAAGTATGTCATTCGCCTAAAAGAAATACACCAACATGTACATGCAAAATAAAGCACTGAAAAGCTTGTACAACAACCAAAATTTTAAAACGAGACTAACAAATTCAAATTAGGTACAAATATAGGTACAAAGTGTCTCATCCCCCAACTTGAATCAAGCATTGTCCCCAATGCTTAAAGCAAAGGGAACATTAACAAAAAATAGAGGACGCAAATGAATGAGAATTAGTAAAGAAGCATAC
This sequence comes from Monotropa hypopitys, assembly GCA_002855965.1. NCBI lineage: Eukaryota > Viridiplantae > Streptophyta > Magnoliopsida > Ericales > Ericaceae > Monotropa > Monotropa hypopitys. The sequence goes on along the minus strand of NMUG010006005.1, from coordinate 5,093 downwards.
CTTGGTAGGAAGAATGTCATCCCCCCTATACCTCGACCAAGTTTGAGGTTTTTAACCATCGTGTCCAATCTTCATGCGATAAACGGGCTATACTTTTGTCCACACTTCAGTCACTTAACAATTCACCAGAGAAGGAATCTCCTAGTATTCCTGGGTAGGTTGTTATTCAGTAGGTTAATGTCCCTCATGCCGCTTTTTGTGGCTAACCCTTATTAGAACATTTCCAATCACCTTTCACAACCATTCGTACTTTACCGAGATAATCCCAGATAATGCATCGCTAAGGCTAGCTACATGGGTGGATATACCGGACCATCATACGGTCGTTCGAGCATGGAAAACAATAGAGGTGTCTCATCCTCCATAGATTTTAAGTCTCCTAGACTTTATTGGTTAAGGTGTTTTAATAAACTCTCTTGTTTTTCTTGGTCTTCCGGGTATACTAGATCCACCAATTCTTCAATGATTTCTTCATTCAATTTAGCAAAATTATCCAAAAATGGTTTTAACCGTTGATCGTTTACTTTCTCAATGTAACCATTTGTTGGGTCTTCGATTTCAATTGCCCCGTGTGGAAACACTTTCTTTAGAATGTAAGGTCCCACCCATCGGGTCCTAAGCTTACCCGAAAAAATATATAACCGAGAATTATAGAGCAAAACTTTTTGATTTGGCATGAAAGATTTCCTCATGATTGGTGCAAAGCTTTTATTATCTTCTTCTAAATTCTTGAGTTCTCGTAAGCATCTCTCCTAAGCTCCTCAAGTTCGAAAATGTCCAATTTTCTTTTTAGCCCAGTTTGTGCCAGATTAATGTTCAAAGATTTTAGAGCCCAATAAGCATGATGTTTTATCTCAATGGGAAGATAGCAAGCCTTTCAATATACTAACCGGTAAGGCGACATGCCTAACATGGTTTTATATGCGGTATGGTATGCCCATAATGAATCGGTAAGTCTTTGAAACCAATCTTTTCTATTAGGATTGATGGTCTTTTCAAGGATATGTTTAATCCCTCGATTTGCCAATTCGGCTTGCCCGTTGGTTTGTGGGTGATAACCGATTGACACTTTATGCGTGACCCCATACTTTGCCATGAGTGTTGCAAAGAGTCGGTTGCAAAAATGTGTCCCCTAATCGCTTATGATAGCCTGAGGCATTCCAAATCTCGATAGGATATTTTCTTTTAAGAATTGAACAACCACCTTGTGGTCATTCGTCCGAGATGAAATAGCCTCTACCCACTTAGAAACATAGTCCACCGCCAATAGAATATAAATAGGGCCAAATGAGTGTGGAAATGGTCTCATAAAGTCGATGCCACAATAATCAAATACGTCGATGATAAAGATGGTGTTTAGGGGCATCAAGTTCCATCTAGTGATCCCTCCAAGCTTTTGGCATTGCTCACAAGATTGGCACAAGTGATGAACATCTTTGAACAGAGTTGGCCAATAAAACCTGCATTGCATAACTTTTGGACCATTTTCTTTGTGGAAAAATGACCCCTACATGCCCCCGTATGACAAATAGTTAAAATTCTTTGGATTTCTTCAGCGGGGACACACGGACACATGATTTGGTCGGTGCAATATTTGAAAAGATATGGGTCATCAAAATAAAAAAATTTTGCCTCCCTAAGGAACTTATTTTGTTCTTATTTGTTCCAATGAGAAGGGATTTGCCTCGTGACAATGTAATTCACAATGTTCGCATACTATGGGGCTTCGAGATGGAAAGTAATTGCTCATCCAGAAAGGATTCGCATATTTGCAAATCGTGGTCTTTTTTCTCAAAATCCAATCTTTATAAGTGGTCGGCTACCACATTATCAACTTCCTTCTTATCTTTGATTTCTATGTCAAATTCTTGGAGGAGAAGAATCCACCTAATGAGCCTTGGCTTAGCATCTTTATTTGAAAGCAAGTACTTAAGAGCTGCATGATCGGTAAAGACTACAATATGGGATCCAACAAGGTATGACCGAAATTTTTCAAGTCCAAAAACCACGGATATAAGCTCTTTTTCCGTTGTGGTGTAGTTCAATTGTGTCTCATTCAAGGTCTTACTTGCATAATACACCACATACGGTTCCTTTCCTTTTCTTTGGCCCAACACCGCCCCTATGGCAAAGTCACTTGCATCACATATGATTTCGAAAGGTAGAGTCCGATCTGGTGAATGCATTATAGGTGGAGATACAAGCAACTCCTTCAAAGAAGAAAAGGCTTGATCGCACTCCTTGGTCCACTCAAATGGTGTGTCCTTAGCAAGGAGATTAGACAAGGGACGAGAAATTGAGCTGAATTTTTTTGATGAAACGCCGGCAAAACCTGACGTGACCAAGAAAAGAACGAATGTCCTTAACCGTTTTTTGGAATGGGTAGGTTCGATATAATGCCCACTTTGGCTTTATCTACCTCAATTCCTTTCTCGGAGACAATGTGGACTAAAACTATGCCATTGGTCATCTTAAAGTGACACTTCTCCCAATTTAGAATTAACTTTTTCTCCACACATCTTTCTATGACGAGGGCAAGATTATGAAGGCAATGGTCAAAAGATGAGCTATATACTGAGAAGTTGTCCATAAAGACTTCCACAATCTTGTCCAACATGCCACTAAAAATCCCCATGACACAACATTGGAAGGTACCCTGAGCCTTACATAATTCGAATGGCATCCGTCGGTAGGCAAATGTGCCAAAAGGACAAGTAAAAGTGGTTTTGTATTGATCCTCCAAGGCAATTTCTATTTGATTGTAGCCGGAATACCCATCCAAAAAGCAATAGAATGGGTGTCTGGTCACTCTTTCCAAGACTTGGTCAAGAAAAGGAAGTAGGAAATGATCTTTCTGGGTGCAAGTGTTCAGTTTACGGTAATCAATGCACACTCTCCACCCAGTTATGGTGTGAGTGGAGATTAGTTCATCTCTTTCATTTTTGACTACCGTGATTCCGGATTTTTTTGGAACCACTTGCACCGGACTTATCCATGGGCTATCGGCGATGGGATAGATAATCCCAATGTCCAAAACTTAAGGACTTCCGCTCGTACAACCTACTTCATGTTGGGATTTAATCTCCTTTGAGGTTGACGAGACAGTCTCACATTATCTTCAAGAAAAATGTGACGGGTACACACCGATGGATCTACGCCTTTGATGTCGGCTATGGTCCACCCAATCGCTTCCTTATACTCTTTCAAACCCCCCCCCATTAACTTGGCCTCTTGCTCCTCTTGGAGACTAGAAGATATGTCAATTGGAAATCTCTCACCCATGCCAAGATAAGCATACTTTAAACAGGTCGGTAATGGTTTCAACTGAAGGATAGGTGGTTGGATACTCGAAGGAATTGATGGTTTTCCCAAAGGGGATAGCTTTTTATATCCAAGTGTCCAATCCACCATATCCACTTTGGCTGCAACTTCAAGCCAATAAATGTACTAAAGCTCCTCGGGCGTAGGATCATGTGTCTCTACCCCGACATTCATTAAAACAGACTCTAGGGGATCCTCCATCAACCCACTCTAAGCATACCCCATAGTTTCTATGCTATTAATCTCATAGACATCGTCATCATCTCCCGGTTGTTTCCCAATTTTAAAAACATTTAAATCAACCGTTATATTTTCAAATGTGATTTGTATGACACCTGTCCGACAATTGATTCGGGAATTTTCTGTAGACAAGAATGGGCATCCAATAATGACAGGAATTTGAGCGGCTGGGTATGCAACCGGTTGGGTATCAAGGACAACAAAGTCAACGGGGTAGTAAAATATTTCCACCTGGACAATAACATCTTCGACCACTCCCTAGGTCATTTTTCACTCCTATAGCCAAACTAGAGGGTCATCGAAGTACTTTTCAATCTCCAAGCCCCAAAGCAAGATAGATATGATATGGTAACAAGTTCACACTTGCTCCCAAATCAAGTAGAGCATGCTCTAACATAACATCCCCCGCCATAATAGATATGGTTGGACAACCGGGATCTTTGTATTTGGGGGCCTGTTTGCTTGGAGAATGGAACTCACTTGCTCTATTAAAAAGGCCTTTTATGCACATGTAATTTTCTTTTAACCGTGGAAAGGTCCTTTAAAAACTTAACATAGGTCAACACTTGTTTAATGGCATCCAACAATGGAATATTGACCTTGACTTGCCTAAACATTTCAAGAATTTCACTTTGATGACCATTCTTGGCAAGTGGTCTCAATCATTGTTGATACGGCACTTGACAAGAATAGGTGCCGGCCTTCGATGACTCTCCCTCGTCTTTCTTTTCCTCCTTTTATTCCTCATTCTTCTTTTCCTCCTCCTCACCAACCACCTTCTTATCATCCCCCAACTTACATGTGTTCTTTCCCTTATCCTTGTTTATATTTTTGGATTGTTTTAATGTAGGATTAGGGATAGAAACACCATTGTCAATCACCTTACCACTACAAAGGGTCATGATTGAATTGACATCCTTCGAGCGGTTACCTTCTAGGCCACCCTCAACTATATTGATCCCTTTCGGGTTGGGTTGAGATTGAGATGGAAAACGTCCCTTCTCTTGTTGAGGGTTGGTAGAAGGTGAAGGAACAGTTGTCATCATTTCTTTCATCATTTGCATCATTTGAGTCATTTGAGTCATAGATTCCTTCATCATTTGTATAAAATGTTCAAATCGTTCCTCCGAGGCACTAGAGTTGGGGGATGAGGTAATTATTCTGTGAGGAGGTTGATATGGTGGTTGTGGTTGTGAAGGTCCACCTTGGTTTTGTTGTTGGTCTTGGTTACCATAACCCATTTGGTTGTACGATTGATTTTGATTGTGATAGGGTTGGTAACCTTGGCCTTGGAACTATTGAGTGTGGTGGAAACTTTGATTGTTGTATGTCGCGCCCCGAAAATTTTCCGGTCTTCCCCGACCTTCTTCCCACGACGGTGGTCGCGAGGGAGGTTGCGTGCGAGGGGGAATTCCGTACTTTATTTTCTTTCGTTGGCTTAAATGCGACGGGTTTATGTTGTAAAAAGGACAGCTGGATTGTTTAACTTAAAAATGTCAAATTAATAACAAATTGCAATTGCCGAGACAATA
>NMUG010006004.1:0-12816 GCA_002855965.1 Monotropa hypopitys | reverse complement strand
TTGGCATTCAATGCAAAACAGGTTCTCTCTCTCTAGCCCAAGCTCTGCAATTTCTACTTCTCTCTCTAAAAGCATATTTCTGACTTTGCCATCGGAGGGTCCACCGGCGACGCCGCCGGTAGCCTAACGATTTGCTCACTGTGCAGCTAGGTCCAGGCCATTCAGCTCAGCCGCTCACCGCCGGAATCCACCGCAGGAAAGGCTTACCCCCCAACGGATTTGTATCCCTCAACATCTTCTTCTTCTTCCATCTCTTTTGAATTGGTCTCTTCTTAATCTATAATATCAGATGCATTTGACGTTGAACTCATTGATCGTGCTCTCACTATTGTTTCTCTGGTTATGTTACTTTCTCCCGCTTCAGAAGCTTTCGCAACATCACCCCACGTTAAACCATCATTCCCAAATGCCGGTTCGTCATCTTTTTCTGATTCTCCATCCATCCTCCTACGCAACCACTCATTACTCTAATCAACATTCAAAATAGGATTAATTATATCTCACAAATCATAATGACGTTTCAATGCCCTATTATACTTGATAAACACCAAATCATTGAGGCATTTTTGTTGCAGTCCATTTTTTTTCTACAGAGCTGCAATAATTATTAAGAATTACTATTTCATGTAAGGTCAAAATAATTAATAGAAAATAAGGGTACAAGTTGTGAGATAGATACTTACATGTTCAAATATATTCAAATTTTGTTCACAACCGGAAGAACTACACGTGAGATTAAGAATCTTTACCACACACTTTTGCAAATTAGGAGTCATAGAACCATATGCATCCCACCAATCAGATGTGAATTACAAATAATTAGCCATTAAGTTATGGTAAAAATAGATTATGTAAATAATATATTTCAAATTACCTGGTGCCCTTGTAGCTCTTTGCTTGATTGCTAGTTGCAATCCAAAAAGTCCCTCTGCTTTCATGTAAATGGCCATCTCAAAAGTTATTTTATCTTGAGTATCTTCATTTGCAATCAACTTTGTTATACAATTATACATCCCTATCATAACCTCAAAATCTTCCTCAGCAACTAGTGAGTAAAAGACTCCGGATTCAAAAAATGCCCAGCAACATGCAAATCACGGTGCATCTGGATTTTCCACCTATGGTCAATAATATTAAAGATGTCTTTATATTTCTCCACCTTATCACCAAATGATTTGGCTATAGTTTCCTCCGCTCTATCCATAGCCTCATAGATGTATCCCATGGAAGGTTTTTTCTGGTTGCCAACCAATCTCAACACCTTAACAAGAGGACTAGTGACCGTAAAAGCATAGACCACATTGGTCCAAAAGAAGGCATCATCATATATCTTGCTGCATTTTTTCCTTGCTATTCTATCTCCAATTTGCTAGATGTCCAATCCTCTGAAATGAGCATCTTCCTCAAATTGTTCTTTTGTAGATGAATCCTAGATAGAGAGGAAAACAGTTGCGAATCTCGTTTTTGCATGCCTCACTATTTCCTTTTGTCTAGTAAAATGCCGCATCATATTAAGTAGGCCAGTACAAGCATAAATAAAATCATTCATTGCAATGGCCCTTTCGAAAACCAGCTTGAGATGTGGTATTTTGAAAATATGTTTCAATATCAAGTCAATAAAATGGGCTGCACATGGTGTCCAATAAAGACGGGGGCACTTTATTTCCAAATACTCTCCTGTTAGAAGTTTAAATCGAAATAAAGTATTAACAAGTACACAATTTTCAAGTCTTGTAAATATAAAAACAATTTACAATGACGGAATAAGATTTTTACCGGCACACTACATTAGCCGAGGCAGTATAAGGGATAACTTGTATCACATTAGGTTCACCGAAGAGATCCACATACTTGTCAAGGAGTTCAAACATTTTTTTCCATCCTTAAAATAACTTGAGGCATGAATGGACTCTAGAAACATTGTTTCTTTTGGATAATTAACTAAAAAGTTGATTAAGGTTCTCCCATTCCTGTTAGTTCATCCATCTGACATAATAGAGCATCCATATTTTACCCAATCCTCTTTGTGATCCTCCATCAAACTAGTAGCATGAGTCTTTTCCTTATTAAAATGAGTGACCCTTGTCTCATGGTAACTCAGTGGTTTCATACCCGGACCATATTGCCAAATAGTTTGAACCGCCAATCCAAAGCTTGGATATTTCACTTCATTAAAGGCGATACCTGCATCATACATCCATCTTGTGAATCTCACCATAGCACAATATCTTATTTCTTTTAGGGATCATTTGCATTAATTGTTGGTTGTTTCCCTTTTTGATTTTGCACCACAACATCGAGATTGGGTGTGAAAAATACATCCATAGGCCCTTTGGTCTTCGTCTTTTTTGGCATAGGTTTAGAAACAAAGCCTTGGCTTCTTCCAACGAATTTACCATGCCGAGCAACTTCCACAACATCATGTTCATCATCCTTTAAATCATCATCATCAAGATCCGGTATCATATGATTCATATGCATTTTCTCTTTCAATGTTTTCTTTTTTCCTATATACTCTTGAATCTCTAGTCTTACCTCGGGTGGGCATTTTGGACAACCTGTCACATCCTTATAACCTCGTGCAAGGTGTTTCATTCGATTAACCCTGTCATTGGTTACTTTGCCACAAAAATTACACTGCAATTTATTAGTGTTCCGGGTTTCACCAAATGTGCATATTTCCATGCGAGACCCATTCTATTGGAATTGATTCCGTTTGACATCTAAGCAAGTTATATGTGAAACGAAAACAAAAAGCAAAACCAGTTTTTCTCGTTAGCAAATAGTCAAGAGTCAAGACAAGTGAACTGGAGAAAAAAACTACTAAATAGATTCAAATACTATTTTGATACATGGACAATATACTTTTGATAAAAGAATAGCAAATTAGTCCAGTCCGGGGGTGTGGGGGCGGAGCCCCCCTGGCACACGGATTGGGGCGAAAATGTTTTTTTGTTTTGTTTTGTTTCTGCAGTGCAATTTCGGCCAGTACATAGGTGAGACAGACAAAGAACAAAAGAAGACGAATCGGTCGGTGAAGAAGAGAAATCGGAAGATGCGTATGAAGAAGAGAAATCGGAAGATGCGTATGAAGAAGAATCAAGTACCTGCAACTCTGGGGACTTGAAATCTCTTATGATTGATGTTTCTGGCAGCCACGAAAGCCTGAAACTGTTTGCACTGCTCAGATGAGAGGGAAGGTGAGACACTTTCAGAAGTGGAAGGGCTAATGGAGGATGATGGAGTTGTCATGGTGGCTGAAAAGATGATGGAGAAATCAAACGAGAAAAGTTGCATCCCCTGTGCACCCTGGGCTGCTGATGTTGGTGCGTTCTACAAAACTCTGAATTTTTCCCTTTAAGATCGCTTACATTATTTGTGCAATACAGATGCTCTAGATGATGAATGAAGGAAACATAATAATGTGTATAGAAAGTGATTTGGTTCTCTGGTTCTAATCTCTCCGATGCCCTTTTGCTTTGATTTGGGGGCACGATTCTGCAACAAAACGTCACTTTAGCTCCGCGATTTTTGAATTTTATGGGAACAATCACTTTGTGCATATTGCCAAAGTTTAGGTCTGTCTCCAATCCTCTCTCCGTCCATACCCTCAATGATTGAGGACTACATGAGTTATGTTATGTTGTATCGCTTACATTATCATGTATGTATAAAGATTTTCCATGGTTTCAGAAGGCAGATATGTTGCACCTGTCTCGCTTCATGTGTTTCGAATAAATTGCAAATGGCGTTGCACCTGTCTCGGGGTGCTTTGATAAATTTGCTAGAGGCATCACATCGGCGCTCGAGTGCGATGGTAAATGAACAAGGGTTCTCGCGTCTACCTGTACTAGCACGAGTAAAGAAGTTAGCCCAGGTTCATTGGCTTATGCTCGCTCTCGGGAATATAGGGTCGTTGATGGGTAAAATATTAGAGCTAGTTGACTGTATAAGTAGGAGGAGAATTAGTATAGCTTGCTTACAAGAAACTAAATGAGTGGGTCAGAAAACTAAAGAAATGGAGAGTTGAGCACCGGATATAGCTGTATTACACTGAGAAAGATAGACATAGGAATGGGGTGATAGTAGTTGTAGCTAAACACCGTAAGGATTCCATAGTCATGTTCACGATACAAGGCATATTATCATTTTAGTAAAACTTATTATCGGTAAGACGATAATTAAATGTTATTAGTGTTTGTGCACCCCAAGTTGGCTTGGATGATCACATGAAAAGATAATTTTGTGATCAAATGGATGAGGTAGTACCAGGGGTAGCTTTATGAGAGAAGTTATTTATAGGCGGTGATTTCAATGAACATGTAGGCAATATTAAGCAAGGACACGAGCAGTCCATGGTGGTTTTGGTTTTCTCTTTGGCTTTGGCTCCCAAAATGAAGTGGGGAAGAACATTGTTGACTTTGCATTGGCTTTTGATCTTAGTGTTATAACACATTCTTTAAGACGAGAGGTTATAACACATTCTTTAACACATTCTTTCCATTGTGGACATTGTGCCGTTTCTAGTTTGGAACCCTGTGAGGTTGTGATGATTGTCTGTTGTGGTAGGGTACACAGCGAGTCAGTGAGACTCCGCTTCGCCCAACAATTGATATGCTGCAAAGGGCATCCACAATTTATCCTCGGTGACACAAAGAGTTGCGCCCCATCCTGATACATTACTCTTAAGAGTTAGTATCAAGTGAAATTGAAATCGTACGATACGGGATACATATCACACAATACGAATTGTCGTCTTAATCCATCTATACATATCGAGTACTGTATCACTATTGTTTGCAAAACATATGCTATGTCGTGTGTATTGTACAATCGATATGGTATACGATATCATATCGTCATGTATAATTTACGAAGAGGGTTATTCTCGTTTTGTTTTTACTACACTCCACATAAAAACAGAAAACCCTACCTTTTGACTTCAGTGTTTCTTCGGGCGACAAGTGACCATCCTCTTCAACTCATCATCTTCAATCTCAAGTAAGACTTGAAGTTTCAATTTGTTTCTTCTTCTGGACATCGATTCATATTCACTAGACCAAAAAGTGCTCTGTGTATGTGAAAGAGAGAGGACCGAAATCGAAATCGAGAGGACATTTCTGAGTGAAATCTTGTTTTTCATGCATCATTTGCATCATTACCCATTTGGAATGGAGGTCATGAGCGCCCAAATGGATGTGTCCTTATCTACCCCCGGAGGTCCGAAGTAAACTACGCGCTACCTATATGGTAGTCGTTTCCGAAAAGGACACTCCAACCAAATCACCGACTCAAAGATGGTTCCCCTCATGGGACCGGAGGTCTGAAGATTTGGTAGCCTTTAAGCCTTAAAGCCTATACAACCACATATGCATATAGAAAGCCAGAAAAAGAGTCAAAACCAAAACCCTAATTGCGTTAATAGGAAATATCTCATACCGAAGGGAGCCCTTCATATAGTGTTGTTAATATCCAACCAAAAATATTTTCAAAAAATCATAAGTCAAAAAATACATCTCTAGGGATAATGACAGGCATACATCATGGACTTACAAAACTTTTTTATCAAAGATCCACAACTCGAAATGTTGCCCAGACTTTACGTCTCGGTTAATGTTTAATTTCTATTCAATGTTTCATGACACTTTGTACCTTACACGTAAGGCTCTAAAATTGTGAATATCACGTCGATGATTTTTCACACTTTTCGAATTGTTTAGTGCCGAAGGCACGACTCAATGCCAAAGGCACTGTTCGAGTACAATCGACACGAGCTATGCTAAAAAATGGTTTTTATAAACAATTATGTTAATGAATAGAGTATGCTACTTTTTATTTAGTGCGTTTGTGAAGTGCCGAAGGCACGAGTTACGTGTCAAGTGCCGAAGCAACTAACCAAATGTCAAGTGTCGAAGACACGAGTCACAAACCAAGTGCCGAAGCCATGAGTCACATGTCAAGTACCGAGGGCACATGAGCACGAGTCAAGTACCATCGGCACGAGCAATCGCTAGTATATATGTAATAAATCACAGTGATTTATGTCCAAGACATTCTTGATCGTCAGATTGAAGTAACGGACCGTTGAGATCAAAGAATACATTGATGACATTTTCGTAAATAAGTACAACTTCTAATGGCAATCTATCTATATTACAAAACAAGAAAGTGTGGGTCCACACACTTGCCATGTTATATTTTTTTCCAATGGTCAAGATTGATTTCATTTGACAGTTCAAACTCTTATCTTTTTTATTCTCTCTTCGCCGTTGATAGAATTTTAAATAATTTTGTAAGTGATTTCGTCAAAAAATACCGAGATCAAATTATTCCAAATTCTTCATCCAATAATTCGCGTTTCATTCATAAGTTTTAGACCTAACTTTTGAATTATTTTGGAATAAATACTTACATTTATCCGAATGAGCAAATTTTTTACAGGACCCCTTCAAAATTTATTTTTAACTTTATTAACGTTTGAGATTATATATATGAGACTCTGAGATATGGGATCCCACCTCAGTTACGTCGTAGCATAGATATTTTTAAAAAATGTTTGAAGATAACTATTTTTTATAACAAGTTTTTAAAAAAAATTATTTTTCAAAGACCAATTTCTGTAAAATTATTTTTATAAAAATTATTTTTATTAAAAAAATTATTTTATATAAAAATAATTTATATAACCCTCTTTTACAAAAAAGAATATTTTAAAACTATTTTATAATAAAAAACCTTCCTTTAGTAGTGTCCACTGACCCAAGTCTCCATCTCCGACGCCTACTATTGCCTCACCGCTGGCTTCTCCAACCATCTTCAGCGCCTCTCCTGTGTACAGTGTACAAGACAGTATATGTATGGATCCATTATTTGTTATCCCTTTTTTCTGTTTTATTCTTTATTCGCTTTTGGATGTTTTTTGTATTTAATTATTTTTCTATTTTATTTAGGAAGACTGAATTACTGATTAGTGGTAATTGAAATGTAGGAACAACATATATTATGCACTACAGAGTCTCATAGTATATCTCTCCTGCTTGCTTGAGCGGCTTCAAATCGGTAAGTATTCACTTCTTATGCAGAGCACTGCCGACAGGTGTGGTTAGATTTTTATATGTTGTTTAATGCAGAGTACCGACGGGTGTGTTTAGATTTTACATGATAAATGCAGAGCACTGACAGATGTGATTAGATTTTACATAACATGTGTGCTTAGATGTTGTGAAATAATATTATATATTTTTAATCTCTTTTTTATAATATATTATATACTAGTGATAACCCGTGCCGATGGCACGCGGCGACAAAATAGAAAGCGCATTACAATACCTAAGGGTGCAATGAAAGTTCAGGTGTTAGTAGTGCCTTTGACACTCATAATGAGTGACGATACTCGATCCGTGTTTTCGGTATAGCCCGTGTCGATGGCCCGAGGCGACAGAATAAAAAGCTCAACACAATATCTAATGGTACGACGAAACTTTAGGTGTTAGTAGTAGTACCTTCGGCATTAATGATGAGTAACGACAGAATAAAAAGAGCAACACAATACATAAGGGTACGATAAAAGTTCAGGTGTTAGTAGTGCCTTCGGCACTTTGGAGTGCCTTCGGCATTCATGATGAGTGACGACACTCGATCCGTGTTTTCAACATTAGTAGTGTGCGTTAGGATGGAAAAGCACACCACTAAATTTTTGTGTATCCATCTACGTGCCGATGGCACGTGACGACAAAATAGAAAGCGCAACACAATACCTAAGGGTACGATGAAAGTTCGGATGTTAATAGTGCCTTCAACACTGATTCGTGTCTTCGGCACTTTGGAGTGTCGGCACTCATATTGAGTGACGACACTCAATCAGTATTTTTGGTATATCCCGTGCCGACGGCACGAGACGATAGAATAGAAAGCACAATACAATACCTAAGGGTACGATAAAACTTTGGATGTTAGTAGTGCATTCGGCACTGATTCGTGTCTTCGGCACTTTGGAGTGCCTTCGGCCCTCATAATGAGTGACGACATTCGATCCATTTTTTCGGTATAGCTCGTGGCACAGGACAACAAAATAGAAAGCACAACACAATACAACACGGACTGTACCAAAACTTTGTGTATTAGTATTGCCTTCGGCACTAATTTCTGTCTTCGGCACTTTGGAGTGCCTTCGGCAACCATGATGAGTGACGGGTACTCGATCCGAGTTTTCGGTATAACTCGTGACGATGGCACATGACAACAAAATAGAAAGCACAACATAATACCTAAGGGTACGACGAAATTTCGGGTGTTAGTGCCGATGGCACTCAACAATCCGAAATATGTAAAAATAAACGTGTCATTCCAAAATTCATTCAAGGGTTTTTGTCATGAAACATTGTCATGAAACATTTCCAAAAAGACGGTAATTTACAAATATATAATAAAATATTGCAAAAAAATAAACACACGTCATAGATACAACAACAAAAATCGTGTGAGAAATGCTTCACAAACTAACGGAGTTACCCCGTTATAACACATGGTTATCACAAAAATTGAATCGATTATCACATCCTAATTTTTATTCCAATTCACGCGCCCAAAACCGAAAAAACGGTCAATCATAGTGACGGGTAGAACCCATCATCGGGTGATGAGCGTCGTTGGGACTATTAAGTGCCTTCGACACTTAATCGTGACTTCGACACTCCAACCGTGTTGGTGATACGTGAACACACACAGATCGGCTAAAAGAAAAAAAATGCACACTAACTTCGATTATCGTGACTAAAAAATTATGTAGAAATATATGCACATCAATAAATTACTAAATTAATATGTTCTAAATTACACAAATTAGTTAGTGATAAAAAATAAACCAAACATATGTACAAATAATAAATTAGTATGTATTATAATAAACCAAACATATGTACAAATAATAAATTAGTAGTTGTATTATAATAATACCATTTTTAACCAAATGACAAATGAATCCAATGACGAACAAAATATGAACCCAAAACACGAACACAAAATACAAACAAAAAATACGAACGTGTCAAAATTAAACAAAATGAGCAAAAATCATACAAAATGAGCACTTAGGATACTGACAACTGTTATCGTGCATGAATTTCTGTCCAAACAGAAGAATCATAAACATAAAATCCAAATGACAACTGAAATAGAGAACAATGCTCAAAAATTACGTTATTGCGGTATTTCTCTTCTATATAACATTGCGAATATTCATACCAGGATATCTAGTGGTAATTTTGAGACCATATCACACAGAAACATCATATATATCCCATATCACACAGAAACATCATATATATCCCAAGGATGACCTTGGAATGTATCAGTTATTCTTTTCTCCCATCAATCAAGATTCTCGTTTGTAGCTTGAGAACCATAAACCCCATCCACTACTTCATCAAGCCTTCTTCCCCATGCTAAAAATAAAAATAAATTTAATGCCAAAAAAGAAGTTAATTAATGCCAGGAAAAATAACAAATTAAAAAGCTTATAACTCAACAGAGAGAGAGAGAGAGAGTTGCTTAAAACTCTAAGGCCGTAAACCAAATTGCCCAAAATTCTTTTTTCTTATCTGTACATTTCATGACTAATGAACCTAAAATAATGAGGGAGGCTTCAATAAGCTTCACACACATAAATGTACACACTTTATTACCAAATAAATATAGTCTAATTGATAATTTGCAACTTAGGTAAAAAAATTAGAGTGCCTACATATAAGAATTTTGCAATAACAAATATGCCAATTATGATGACTGCAATGCACTTGCATATTTTAGATTTGCCTCCTTTGCCATAACAAATAGTTGGCTGCTCAAGGAATTTCAATCATTTCTTCCACTTGGTAATCTGACACACAAAAAAATGACAAATCCAGGAAAACAAACACATTTTACATTGACCATACACGAACACATTTTTAATATGTAAATGTTAAAAGTTAAGAGCAAAAATAAAATTGGAGTATATTCTAAACATAAACAACATGTAGAACTTCATACATAGAAACATTAGAACATTTAGAATTCCCTTTTAGCAGTACTTCAAGAAGAAATCGACAATCAAAAATTGTATTTCATAAAAATCGAAATACAAAATCGACAATCAAAAATCGTATTTTATAAAGTCTGGAACATTTTCGTATAGAATGTATTTCACAGAATCAAAATACAAAATCAAAATCTGCAATGTATTACACTGCTGCGTATTTTATAAAATCACAAAGGAAGCAAATTTCAACGGTACCTCAGATTGTGGTTGCTGGGGCTGTGTATTGGTCTGCAGAATGTGCATCTCTGCTTTGAATCAAAAACAAAACATTATGATGAAGTGTCCCAAATAATCAACTAAAATAGTAAAAGAATGGAGAATGGCCATGATGTGAGAGATGTCCTTTACATCATTGAAAGCTTCACACTTTGAATCTGAAACAACCCTGAAAATCCACCCATCCCTTAGATCTGGGTGACCATTCCACGCAGAATGCTCCCATGGATAAAATTCACACTACTTACTCCTGATTGAGTTGAGGACTGAGATAGAAGGGTACCTCCTAGGCTTCTTCGTATATATAGAAACATTAAACGAACAGAGAGTGATATAGAATTCCACGTTACTGTATTTCGTTCATTCATTTCATCAAAGAGTTTCTTAGCATCATCGAATCTTTCACTTCTGACGAAATTCGTGATTTTCTTGTTCAGTCTATGTAGCTCTGGAGCCTTATCACTCTGGGTTGATGTGGACGAAAATCGTTGAGGCAGGGAAGATTTGTTCTTGTGGTTGAAACTTATGATTGAGGAGTGACAACAGATCAGCCATTGAGGTCTCCTTCTGAAGAAGAAAAATGTGGCCTTGATTCTGAACATCTTTTCAAAACAGATCCCCAAGAACCATGACTCCTCTATTCAATAGTAATCGTGCTTCTAGTATGCCACTTCACTTCTCTGGTTTGTGCATCAACTGCATTTTTAGGTCTGATGGGAAGGTTTTGACACCTTTGAAAGGAGCCTTGTTCTTTACATGGGTTAGGCAGGTTTGTAGACTGTGGAATGGAGAGAGAGGGTCTCGATTTTGGAAGAAAGAGAGAGAGAGCTCTGGATTAAGGGGGAAGCAAGAGAGGAGCGTATTAGCAAGATAGGAGTGTATTGGTTTATGGAAAAGAACATTTGGAGAAACGGATACTGATATAGAGTTTTGTCAGATTGTGTTTAGAAAAGCATCGTTGGGCAGTGGAGCACATGCTCTGTTGCATAAGTACAAATTCGTTTTGAGAAAAGCATCTCCGTTGAATATAAATGTGATGTGGAGGGACAAAAATTGTATGACTGAGACAGATTTCTATGACTGGGACAAATGTAAAATATGACTGGGACAAAGTCCTGTTTTGTATAATAGATTTGTGTAAACCAATAAGAATGTGTACCTCATCCAACATCTTATTATAGCATTAGGTTTTTGTGGTAAGTATGAAACTTTATACCTTATTATCGTACCATTAGGTTTTTGTGGTTGGAATGAGCATTGAATCTTTGTTCTTTTTGTCCAAATCAATATGGCTATTAGTTGGAATTTTAGTTCGCTCTTAGTTGTGTCGTGCCTGAAGGCACGTGCAATCACTAGTATATATACAAAAATGATCACTTGAGGGACCCCATACATAAATTCGATGCGAGATTCTAATCTCGTCCATTGGATCTAATCCAACGACCGGGACGAGTCACTAAAACTTAAGTTGTGACTCATTCCGGCCGTTAGATTAGATCCAACGGACGAGATTAGAATCCCGCACAGAATTTCTGTGCGGGATCTCTCAAGTGATCGGGCCTGTATATATAACGTACCATTAGGTTTTTGTGGTTGGAACTTGGAGTGAGCATTAGATCTTTGTTCTTTTTGTCCAAATCAATAAGGTTGTTAGTTGGAATTTTAGTTCGCTCTTAGTTGTGTCGTGCCTTCAAGCACGTGCAATCACTAGTATATATACAAAAATGATCACTCGAGGGATCTCACACAGAAATTCGATGCGAGATTCTAATATCGTCCATTGGATCTAATCCAACGGCCGGGATGAGTCACTAAAACTTAAGTTCGGACTCATTTCAGACGTTAGATTAGATCCAACGGACGAGAGTAGAATCCCACACAGAATTTCTGTGCGGGATCTCTCAAATGATCAGGACTGTATATATCTATCTATCTATATATATATATACTAGCGTAGGCCCATGCTTAAAGATATGGAACAAAAATTTTGGTATTATAATTTTGATTTTTATTAAATTCTGAGTAAAAATACGATCGAAAAATAGTAAAATTTAACAAAATTAATAGACAATAAGAAAGTAATTGATCAAATGAAATAAAACAGATACTTTAAAAAAGATAAATAATCTATGAAGGTAAAATATAATTAAAGATGAGATAAAATATTAGGGTAAGGTAAAATATAATTAAGGAGATGAGTAAAATATTATGGTAAAAGTAAAATATAATTACGTTAAGGGTAAAATATAATTATATATAATTAAAATGAGAGTAAAGTATAATTAAGTAGGGATGTAAAAATATAATTATGTTAGAGAATAAAGTAATCAGAGAGAGAATAAGATATAATTAGAGAGTATTGTAACTTTGTCCATAAAAGTACAACATAATTACGGAAGTGTCATTGAAAAATTAGTTTATGAGAGAGATATTTTTAGACTGTTAGATCGAATGAAATAAAAGGTTAAAATTGAGTAAAATGGTATATTCTTTTAGCATCTTTGAAAGATTCCGTCCTGTTT
>NMUG010006003.1:0-12816 GCA_002855965.1 Monotropa hypopitys | reverse complement strand
AGTAAAAAGACTCAACTCTGAACTAGCACCACTACGACTCAACAGCTGGACTGGACTGGGACTCTAGCTCCAAGCACCTAAAAAGAAAGACACAAGCGTGTATCAGCGACGACGACTGGTGAATACTATAATAAATAGCATAAAGAAATCACCATCTCTTTCAACCCCTCCACACACACACACTTTTTCCAAAAATCATTTCCTTTTTATGAAAATCACCTTTATCCAACTCACACCACACCTTTTTACACATCTTTTATATATATATATAAGTCAAACACCATTTTACTCTTTTACTCAACACCAAAATCACCGTTTTAATTCTTATACTCAACACCAAAACACCCATTTATATTTCTTTGATAATCACCATTATTTTTACCAACTTGTGGAATCACCAACACCAGTAAAAGATCTTATATAGATCAACACCACATCACACCAACACCACATCACACCACACCACACCTTATATATATACTCGTACAATAATAGCCAAGAGTCATTAACGTCCGGTGACTAACCGTTAAAGTCAGATCTGATACCCTGGGTACATACTAGGATAAGCAACTAGAAATGATCCAAGTGCCACTACACCAGCCCCAGTGGTAAGGACTTGTACCCCACCGAGTACAAAATATATAATATATGACCATCTCCATTGCACCACCTATGCATTGCACCACCTGTGCATACTGATCCATAGACGCACCTGATCTATGACAAGGCTATTGAAGCACTCTAAATATCATTTATATGATTTAACACCTTTCTTTTATTTACACCAAAATACACCCATTTTACTCACACCAAAAACACCACCATTTTCTTATTTAGAAAAATAACACCACTTTATACTCAACACCGAATTTCTTATTTGAAATCACCATTTCACCATTTATAACTCAACATCTTATAGAAATCACCATTTTACTTAAACGCACACCAAACCATATTTTACTCCATATTTTCCAAAACTCATTACTTAACACACACCAAATCACCCTTCTTGTATTTTCTTCAAAACCATAGTTTACTCAAAACACATTTGTGATCCGAAGGATTTTCCTTCTTTTGAAAACGTTTCCCAAAAACTCAACTAAAACACATATACGAACTACGAAAATATAGGACATTCTAAACCTTATACGATTCGTAAGAGTACTCACAAAATAAGACGAAATGCTAAATGAATTGCTTTCCTTTTCCTTGCACCGAACACGAACATGAAGGTCCTCCAACACCTATAATATGCCAAAATACTATAATAAGCTTCTGGAATATATAATATACTCATTTTCTACTAATTTTCCCTTTAAAACATCATTTTTCCAAACTTTATATATTTTCCGAAAATCAAGATATCGGTTTCTTGGATTTCCAAGATATCGGTATCTTAGACAGATACTAAAGATATCGGTTTCTGGCTAAGGGGTTTCTGGTCACTGACTGCCTCAAGATATCGGTATCTTCGATAACAGGATACCGGTTTCTCAGCCTCTGCTGAAACCGGTTTCTCAGAACACAAGATATCGGTTTCATAGATTGCTCGAGATACCGTATGAAGATATCGGTATCTAAGTTTCCGGTTTCTCAAGATATCCCTCAAGATATCGGTTACTGGGGTATGCTGGTTCTGGTTTACTGAGATACCGGTATCTTGGCAAGCCTAGATACCAGTTTCTGTCGTCTTCCCAAAAAATTCGACAGAACTCCAGAAGTTAGGGTTTTGATCCAAAATCTGATTTTTCTTAAATTACCCTATCAAAACTGAACCAAACTCTACCAAATTTTAAACATAGAAACTAGATACGATACTCTACAAACTAGTATCCATAGATTCTTGAATTGTTACCTGATTTGGATGAATTAAATTCGGAAAGTTTTGACGAAACTTGATTCTCCCTCCTCCAAAACCCCTACTGACCTTCTTCCACACCTGCTGCAAACTCGAAACCCTTCTTGCACGAACTTCCTTCCTCTCTATTGCTCCCTCTCCTCACTCTTAATTTCGATTTTTGGATGATATTCAGTAGGTTTGCAAAATATTCAAACTGATGCGTTTTGGTTGTGTTTATATAGATACAAAAATGGTAGCCCTTTGTTTTGAACGAAATTGTCACTTGTAATATTTTGTTTTAGTTTTTAGACAACTCATTACATGCAAAACGTAGTTTATATCGCTCCTTACACGTACAGATTTTTCTCCCTCGAGTCTTCCGCCATTGCTACAGCTTAGCTCTGTCGATTTTCCCAAAAGCTCTAGATATCGGTATCTTGAGCTTTCAAGATAACGGGATCTTGGACAAAATTTCTAAAATTTCGAAATTCTTTCTTTTTAATTCCTTTATCTTCTAATTTCCTCCTAAACTCCACAAAACTTATTTTTATTAATTTAAACAACTTAGATAATATTTTTAATTATCAAATTCCCCGATTATTAATTATTAATAATTCTTATTTATGACACGGGTCTCACAGCGTACATCAAATTTTCCACAGACCCCACATATGTAGGAGTTTCGTGCACTGGGTCACCTTTATTCTTACTTTTACCTCCTTCATTTAGAATAGATGCTTTTGCATAGACATAAGTTGATTAATGCAAGAGTTTTCTGTTAGGGAAAGGATCCTTTCCAGTCACAAAAACAGTTCTGTTTATGCCTTTTGTGGCCCCTTCCGAAGCCCTTTTCAATGCGCAACGGCTTATTTTTTTAAAGCTCGTCGAAAACATAGCCAAAACATATTGATCTAATGTCAGTCAACACATGATCCTAAGAAGCATAATTAACAGTTGTCCGTAATAATAGAGAATGTAAACATACGCTTCAAACATATGCAAGTTAAAATCAACAAATTATAAACACCAAGATGAAGAATCATACGATGCATCTACTGTTCCAAGAGGGAAAAAGTAATCTACCAAAATTTTGTTATAGTCAACACAGTTGACTGTTTCTAGAGAAATACTATTTTTTCAAAAAAAAAAAAAGGAATAAAAATGGAAAGCAAACTAAAGTTACCAATCATCCAGCATAGAGTGGAACTGAGAAATCAATAAAGGATGAGAAGAAAGAAGAAGAAGAACCTGGTGGCTGCAACATAGGTAAAAAATGGGAGAAAGGATCCAACAAACCGAACCGAACCAAAGCAAACCAAGCCTTCAGTCCCATCAATTTGGGTCGGTTAGATGCATCCGTTTTTCTATTATTGGGATTCATGTCATAAGGATCTAATCACATTTTTTACGTGCTGATTGTCGGTTATTTAACACATAACCCTTCTCTTTCATTTGGGCTTGGAACCATCTGTGTAGAAGATAATAAGACTCTAAGCATGACACATTCAGAGTTGACGACAATGATGAGAATGAAACAAGGAAATAGAGCTATTGAAGAAAACTTCAATTCTTGATGAGTTGTTTTCTGCGATTTTTAAATTGGATAGCATCTACGATTGAGGCATCATGGTAGTTTTGATATTGGCATTATCCTCGTGAGCAAATCATAGTTTTGATATTGAGATTATCCTCATGAGCAAATCAAGTAACACCCCCTCTCCTTTCCTTCTTATTTTGATATGACTAGCTTGTTTTATGGTATTTTACTATTTTCATGGTGATGTTTAGGTGCGCGATATTTCAAGATGATTGCAAAGTTGTATCAAACTCACCTCCTCTAATCAACATCAGTCTCAGGTTTTGGATGATGATCAATCTTTAAACTCATAGAAGTGCTTTATCTCTTAAACCGAGTTCTCTTTAATTGATTTCTCTATCCACGAATAAACAGCCCGTACTCGAAGGATGCAGGCTATGATGATTTAGAGGTTTCTGCTCTTCTTTCAGCGAGGTTAGTGGTTTGTCCTCCACTTTGCTTTTCTCTTGTGTAATGTGAACTCTTTGTCCTCCACTTTGCTTTTCTCTCGCGCAATGTGAATTTCGAGCATGCCTCTTCGTGGTTTCATATTTCTCCCTTCCTCAGGTGTTTACCTGGCTATCCATACAAGTGCCCTAAACTTCAGATATCCATGGAGAAGGGTTTGTCAAAAGCTGATGCTGAGAACCTTCTATCTTTGCTAAATGACCAGGTACAAGTGACTACTGACTCTTGTTTTTAAATGTGCCGATAGTTTGACTTTCGTTTCCTGTTGAAACTCACGCTTCCCTTAACACGCTTGGGCGTTCTCTGGATGCTCACTTGGAGAGTGAAATTCTTCAGCTTTTGTCACACAGTTGCCAACATAAGGAGAAACACAATTGCCAGTCTGAGGAGGGGGCTCTAGCAGCCAACAATCTCCCTGTTTGACCATTTTGTAATAAAACCCTTTTAACAACTGAAAATCATAACGCCACCAACATTACAACAACTGAAAAGGACCTTAAACAAGAATATGAGACAATATATATGCCGGTTAAAACAAAGACTACCTTGCAAGATATCAAAGTATAAAGGTTGGCATAAGAATCAACCTATCAAGATAAACAATAAAGCTCCATAAAACTACTCAAGAGACTACTTCCCCCTCAGGGGTCATTTGTCCCTCAAAGTCACTGGAGTAGTCACACACTTCTGAGTAAAGTTACGAGAACAGAGCTATCAGCGTGGTTTGATCTCAATCACACACACAAATTAAAAGTGGTCAATCAGCAAGTAGAGTTCTAATACCATGATGATGCAATCAAATCAAGAAATAGAAGTATTGGAGAAAGAAAATCCCAAATCTGGGAGTCTCAAATTTAGAATCCTAAAATGTTGAAGATAACTACTAGGGCCCCTAACCACTTATAAACTCTAAGACCGTACACAGGAAAAACACACAACTTCATGAGTCTCGGCTACCAACTGTTACACTTAGAGTTCATAAAATAATTGCATCATGTTCTACTATTAATGGTTTTCTTGTTCAGTTGTGGAGTTTTCACACCCATTGTTGCATGGAACATTTTATGTTATTTCAGTTATAGGTATTTGGTATGCTACTTATATGCATGCATGCTTCTAAACTGGTTTTTCCTATTTATTCATTCTGTAAACTCTACTAATAATTGTTTCAGGTGCTTATATGCATGCATGCTTCTAAACTAGCTTTTTTTCTTTCTAATTTTCCTACTTATTGATTCTGTAAACTCTAGCTAGTAACTGTTTCAGGCTAATTCTAATGCTCGAGAAGGGCGTGTCATGATTTACAATTTGGTGGAAGCTGCTCAAGAGTTCTTGTCTGAAATTGTTCCAGTAGGGCAGCCATATAAATCTGTAAGATCCCGTTAGACTTTTGCTTATGTTATCTCTTAATATGAGGAGATATGCAAGGATCAAAGTTTCATTTCATTATCCTGTTTGATGAAGATCGGAAATGAAAACATTGTGGAAACATTACCGCGACAAAGAATTGCATTTTGAAACATGACATTAGGAATTGTAAAGTAAAGTGCATCCACTTCTACTTCTATGGATACACATCGACAACTAATAGTTTGCGCGGGCTGTATAATAAGACAAAGAAGAGAAAACTCTGATAGTACCAGATACTAAATAGTAGTTTGTTCCCAAAAATAGTTTGAAAACTGATTTCAATAACTCACTGATCATTACAAGTAATTGAGTTTCATAATTAAGTTTTATTCTTGTAAGATATACATTGACTTGATTTTAATACTGCATAGCTGTGATCTAATTCCACATTATGTGTTTCTTTCGATGCACAAATCCTCTAGTATGGATAGAGAACTTTTCTGGACATGAACACTAGAGAAGCATAAATTGTTATAATTGTAACAATGAAAACAATGAAATCCTCACAAAGTTTTTTTTGGCTCTTTGGCCCTTATGGGTCTGTCATGAAACTCTCCATGTGTTCAAACAAAAGTTAAGCTGAACTAGAGTTTGGATATTGATTTTACGAAGTATTAGTGAAAGACGAGTGAATCACATAGGCACAAGTCTTGATTTGATAAGAACAAATTCAGAAAGATGGACATGGGACATTTTTATAGGATAACATCTTTCTTATTCAGATGTGACATCACATTGCTGTTTGATTCAAGTCTTATACTTTCTATTTGAGAGTGGTCCGAAATCCCAAGACTGTCAGGCTACCCATAACTATTATTGACCATATGATCAGTGGGCGCCAAAAATGTTAGCGAAAGCAAACACAAAATAAAAGGGAGAGAGAACAAGAAGAATTGTAGCACGGTAGCATTAGTCGAGCTAGGAGGGACATTGTGCAGATTGGGTGTTTTAGGTGAAGTAAATATAAGAGGATTAAGATGACACCTTACATGGAGTTGAGCTCCACCCACCCATTCTTGAGCTTTCAGCTGAGGTTTGAAGCCCTCTAGGTAGTCATTTCATCCTCCTTTGTTCGTTTCACTTTTTAAATAGCTAGGACGCGGGATAAAATCTTAGCCCTCACAAAGTCTTTTTTTTTTGCTGGAAGATCAGTGTTTCTTGATTGAATCACCCTAATCTTTTGACTGAAACAAATATGTTGAAGCACATTGACACTACATCTTTTGAGTTTTAGCGGAAATGCTGGAAGAAATCGATGAATCTCTACTTGTTAGTGGATTAATAATTGATATCGTGACCATATGTTACCCTTTCTTTCTGGAAGGTTCCATACCGGGAAACAGAGAGGAGCAATCAGCTGTCTCTGAAGGATGCAGCAGAATCATGTAACAAAAATTGTTCTTCTAGGGGACCTTTTGTATATGGTTTCATAGATCTTTTCAGTGTCTCTGGTGAGTCATGGCATTGGGGTCTTGAATTGGAAGAGAATCATGGAATGAATCCTTCAGTGCAATCACAGACAGTAGATAGATCTAAACAAGGATATGACGTGCCAGAGCATAAAATTGACCACAAAGTGAAGCCAACTGTGGTTCAGGAAGTGAAGCAAGTTTCTATAGTTGTCCCAGTTAAAAAACTAGATACTCTTGAAGAAGAGTACGAAGACAATAGCAAGAGTTTATCTGCTAGTGATTTAAGTAGATCGCTATCTGGGGAATCAGTTGGAACAGGTGCCACTAAAGAGGCCAAGGTAATGTTGAAATTTCTCTTGTTTGGCATTGAACACCCCCCTCCCCCCTCCCCTTCCTCTCTCACCCCACCGTACATTTCCCTCCAATGCACTACAAATTGGCATCTTATGTATGGTAAAATCCTATTTCTTAAGCAATTGTTTGGTTAATTTTGAAGTGAGTTTTCCTCATGCTTACATATGAGACATTACATTCACGCCGAGACAACGAGGCAAAGTGTGATTTCGCTTCACACCTTCCCGCTCATGCAGTGTGCTCACTCGGCATCACTGGTCATGTGCTGGCCAAGAACACACACCCTACTCACCCCTTGGTGCCTCTGATATCATGTTGCATGATCTTGTGTAGAATTCAACTCTAAAAACTAGCTATTTTCCCTCCCGCTTTTATACTTAACCTTACTTTGTATCCAGGCGGCGAATTGGGACTTCACTTCACAATTACTATACTGGTCACCGTAGATACACTTGAAATGAGATAGTTTCTTTTGGATTTATTTTTTTGTGGACTAAATGCATGAAAAGAATTGAAATAAGCTATTTAACATAACCAGCTAAGCATGTTGATACAACACTCTTATGAGTCTTATCATAGTCTCACGACAAGTAACTGCAATAGCAAATGCTTTTTGTCTGTCACAGAGATTAAGGATGGACAATGACTGGTTGGGACTTTTCAGAGGTGTGTTGGGTAGTTTATTGCCTCCCATGGAAATTACCGTCTAAACTTAGTCTCAATGTCGGAAATGGGGGAAACGTGTGATTTTGAGAAGACATTTGTCTTGGGAAGGTGATTTTACAGGGTTGCAATTTTAGTGCAATTCACGTAAAGCAATAAAAGATATTGTGTAGGTACTAGGTATTAGATCTCAATGATTTGAACTCTGGCTAGTGGACCCAGTCCTAAAAGTTCAGGTGATGTAGTTGTAGTGCTGTTGCATTTCTAGTTAGCTAGTTTCTAGTTCTTCTGCATTACAGGAAATTTTTGTTTTATCTACCATCTATTGATCTTATGTAATTTTTTACAGGATCTAATATTAGATCATCCCGAAGACAGTGATGATGGTTATATTGATAGCGACCCTTCTGAATCAGTATCTTCTGGTAACGGTATTTCTGTCCAATTATCTCAGACCAGTGAAAGAGATTTGATTCTGGTGAGTTTTCAATCTTTTCTCACTTTGACTTCTTTAGCTTATTCTTTCATTTGTGGTATGCTGTTCTAAAGCTCAGGTGTTCGTCCTATAGGCTCACCTCCTTCGCCTTGCTTGCGCTTCTAAAGAACAACTTGCGGATGCTTTGCCAGAAATTACATCTGAGCTGTACAAACTAGGAGTATGCAATGTCTTTCTGCTTACATTAGAAAGCTCCTATTGTTCCTTTTTTGGTTTTTCCATTAGCGTACTAAATTTGCTTAATTGCATAGTATTGATTTTGCTCAGGTCATTTCAGAACGAGTGCAGGATTTGGCAACCAAACCATCTTCATTCTTTGACCGAACTTTTGATGATGTTTTTGGGGAAAAAATGGTTAGTCACTTTTTGTTTTTAATTTTCCTAGTTTGTATTTATTACGCAGGATTTTTCATCATCCTTAATTGACAATGCTACTACCCCACCCAACAATTCCATCAAGCAGGTTACATCCAAAAATTCTCAGTTCTGGAAAATTGCTGCTGATTTTGGAGGCCAGAAATCTTCGCATACTGCAAGTTCCAGATATCTCAATGACTTTGAGGAGCTCCAACCCCTCGGTAAGAAGATTTTTCATCCCTGTAGCTGCTACTGTGTAGCTTGTATATCTCTCTATAAAATTTTATTTTTTGAAAATCTAGTCTGTAGTCATGATTACTTTGTACAATTTGTCTTTGCCTCCGGTTATGGTTTTGTACTGGAGTAGGTTTGCCTGTAATATTGCTGCAATAGGTTTGGAATTCCCTTAATTATTTATAGCTATCAGATCCTTATTGCTATGCACTTTTTATGCGTTTATTTTTCTGACTCGAGTCTACACTCACTTGGCCCCCCCTGTCATGCTTGAATATATATCCAACTGAGCTAGGTTGACCTCTCCATCAAGGAAAAAGATGATGGTGAACATGTAATTATATTCTTTAGCAAAGGGGAGATGTTATGATGCTGTTGTCAGTATGGTATAGACCCATAATAAAATCATGATTATGATCTTCAAAGGTGGTTATGGCAACTGGTGTAGAATGTGTTCTTTTTGGTGTACTATGATAGTTGTGTCAGCATGCAAGCAGGCAGCAGGCCTCATTGGTGCCTCATTCTAACCAATCCTAATATTCTAGCCAATCCTAACACGTGGGCTATGTTACATGGACCCAGTCAGGGGTGTGGGGTGATGTCATGTTTCAAATTGTTGGATTCATCTAACTTTCATGCCAAAGGACACGGGATACTGCTCAATATTTATATCTTGTACCATTTCTTCTTCTTCCTCAACGAAAGTGTTTGCAAGCTTCCTTAAACGAGTACATAAATAATTATGATTTTTCATGTAGATTTGCAGTAAACTTGAATATAGATCTGCTACTTAGGTGAATGTGGGACACATCCCATATTCTCATCCAAATTCGAATTTTCGACAAGGACACAATATATTTTGAACATTCCATGTAACGTAGCATATGGTTCTCCAAGTGCCTTAGTGGCACCTTGCCATGTCTACAACATGAATATCAAGGTCATTTACCCATACCATCCCGGGCACATATGTCCAATATCTGTAGGCCTTGCCAGCCTACTGCACTCGGTGTTGAGGTCCGAGTCACGGCACTAAGGGATGAGCCTACAGCACCCCTCGGCTATGGAAGCATCTCTCTGCTTGGGTACGACATTCAATCTCTTTGGGCGCCTCCATGACATGGTTGTATCACAATTTGGTTGGATCAATGATACTCGGCTTGCCGATCTTCTCCTTTGATCACTAAGGACATACTATTTAATGCTTGAATATTCACGACCATGACATGTGTAGTTCCATCTTGAGCTCTGTTAGAATAGTTAGTATATGTGGTTTGTCCCACATCGCTTAGTTTAACCCATTATATCTATCACTGTTAATATAAATAAACTAGTTGTGTGTTAGGGTTGATTAACACCCTATACACTTTCCCTCTTATAACATGGTATCAGAGCCATGATTCTAAGAAAACCCTAGTCCTTAATCAAACCCTAATCCTATCATATTATCTTGCTTCCAAACCCTAGCCGCCGCTACCCACACACCGAAACCCTAGCCGCCACTCATTTATCTCTCGCCTCCCGCTGTGCATCTCACCAAACCCTAGCCTTGCCATCACCATCTCCTTGTCGTCGCCTCGCCATCAACCACATCTGAACTGGATTGCGGCTCTCTCGCCCATATCTTCATCCCTTTGCCTCTGCTTCACGGTTGACCTCTCTCCTCTCTGTCTATCACCTCTTAGTAGATCACACACCCTCTTTGTCTAATGTAATCCCAATCCGATCTGTATCTCATACTTGTTTTCCCTAGCAGATCTATCTATGTATCTATATATAATAATATATATATGGGTCATGTTCAACATACCAACAAATCATACCAACGAATCATACCAACACTTAACAGAACTTCTTTCGGGCCCCACTGTGGTGATCCAAACCGTTCATGATGTTCAAATCGATAAAATATACGGTCCTGCAAAAATTCAGCTCAATCGGATATCGGTAAGTGCTTGATCCAAACAGTGCCACAGAAACTTGACAGAACCTGGTGTTATGCACCACTATTTGGATCAAGCACTTACCGATATCCGATTGAGTTGAATTTTTATAAGACCATATATTTTATCGATTTGAACATCATGAACGATTTGGATCATCACAGTGGGGCTCGAAAAAAGTTCTGTTAAGCGTTGGTATGATTCGTTGACACAAAAAAGAACACATGATTTTTGTAGTGCCTATTTTGAATTACACTGTGATGATCCAAACCATTCATGATTTTTAAATTGATAAAATACAGGACACTGCAAAAATTAAGTTCAATCAGATATCGGTAAGAACTTGATCCAGACAGTTTTCATAGAAAGCTTGACAGAAACGTGTGTTTTTCAAACTGTTTGGATTAAGAACTTATCGATATTCGATTGAGTTGAATTTTTGCAGGATCTTGTATTTTATTAAAGTTAAACATCATGAACGGTTTGGATCATCACAGTGGGATTCAGTGTGTTAGTCAGCATCCACCACTAATCCTTTACCTTCGTTGTCGCCAGTCGTTGCTTGTCGACGTATTTGCTCCTCACACTTCACTGCTTGTTGTCGCCGGCCTCCACCGCTGCTCTGTGGCAGTTTGTCTGGTCTCTGTGACCCATCTCTGTAGATTTCCAATAGTAATCTGCTCGTTCTATTGCTACTCTTCTTATCTGATGTGGTAAACATCTTTCTCGTTTTCTCACGTCTTTATCCTTGGTTGATGGCTGGATTCCTAGTAGATATGTGTTGTTTTTGGGTATGTTATGTTGTTTGGAATATAGAAGTGCTTGGGGTGTTAACTGTACCCTAACACTTAGAATTATTATTTATATTATAATAAATGTTATCATAATACAAAACAAACCAATATGGGACAAACCACAACTAATATAATAAACCACTACTACTCCAACACTCCCCCTCAAGATGGGGAGTAAATGTCAATGAGACCCAACTTGGTACATAAGAGCTCTGAACAAGGATTTGGTGAACATGTCAGTAAGCTGGGCACTAGTAGAGATAAATGGCGTGGCTATCAACCCACTTTCTAACTTCTCACGAATGAAATGACAATCAACTTCAATATGCTTGGTCCGCTCATGAAAAATGGCGTTAGCAGCAATATGAATTACTGCTTGGTTATCACAATGAAGATTCATAGGCATCTGCATACTAAACCATATCTCCTCCAGCAAAGCACGCACCCACACAATCTCACATGTAGTGTGAGCTATATCTCTATACTCTTCCTCCGCACTAGAACACGCAACCACTGTTTGCTTCTTACTTTTCAAATTGACAAGGTTCCCTCCTATAAAAACACAATATCCAGTAGTAGACCGTCTGTCAGATGGTGAGCCTGCCTAATCGTGATCCGTAAATGCCTCAACATGGAGATGTCCACTTTTGTGGTAGAACAAACTACGTCCTGGATGGGCCTTAAGGTACTTCACAATAGGAAGAACAACCTCCTAATGTGGAGTACGTGGAGCAGACATAAACTAACTCACAAAGCTAACAACAAAGGGGATATCCAGACGTGTCACAGTTAGATAGTTTAGCTTACCAACCAAGCGACGATATTGATCAGGATTCGAGAGTAACTAACCCTGATCAACACAATTTGATATTGGGATCTATAGGAGTCTCAACAGGTCTAGTTCCCAACAAACCAGTGTCTTCGAGAATATCTATCACATACTTCCGTTGAGATAAGCTAATACCATTCTTGAGTTGCGCTACCTCGATACCTAAGAAGTATCGCAATGTACCCAAATCCTTAATATGAAACTGACACTGTAAGAAGCCCTTCAAATTATCAATACCCTTTTGATAATCACATATCATAATAATATCATCGACATTGTTGGATAAAATCAATGTATATGGCAACATATATGTTAATATTGGAAGTAATTATTAATATGGTATCATGTATATTAGGAAGATTGTAATATGAATTAAACTAAATTAGGTAGGTAGAATAATTAGATTTGATTTTACTTTCCTTATTGTCCTGTGTATCCGG
>NMUG010006002.1:0-12817 GCA_002855965.1 Monotropa hypopitys | reverse complement strand
TAACGGCCATCAGGGGAACCGTCACATAATCCGCCGAGTAAGTAACCTCCGACCCAACCTCTACATAGTTAACCGAAGCCGGAATCCCATACCGGTGGGAGAACTCTTGAAATTCAGACAACCCTCCACGAAAATAATTCAGGTAAGGACAGGGTCGATCCCCTCCAGCCCCCCTGATTAAGCCTCCTATGGCCCTGCTTGGCCGACCACCTAGTGCTACGTAGGTGGGTTCATTCTCGTCAGAAAAATACCGACCGATATTGGATCGGTCGGCAACTCGGGGCTATCTCGAGGTAGAGGCCTCTGGTGCGGAAAATGCGACGGGAGATGTTTTTGAGCCATCGGCAAGAGACTGCTCCTCTAAGGGCATCCGAAACAACGAATCCGAATCTACACTCGAAGAAGATGAAAGGATGGTTACCACCTGGTCTATGCCGATTGCAAAAGCACAGTTGCCGAAGGGATGAAGAGCTCTTCGGAGGGTCTTTCTGTTCAAACATAAGTCTTGGGCATCCAACCTCAATGGCCTATATAAAGTCTCCAACCAGGTATATAACACAGCTGTCAAACATTAAATATTTGCACAAGTACCGAAGAGTACCATCTGACCAGTGAACCAAACACCACCATGTGGCAAAGCGCTCACATCTTAGCCGTTATTTGTCTGATGCTGTCAGATGTCAGCGTCTACTGTACCCGGACCACCCCTTCGGAGCAAAGTGTCCGGCCCTACATGATCAATCCTTCCCAGCTGAGCTGGAAAAGATTGAGGGGCTATTGTGTCACGACCCAATCTCACATGAGCCATGACCGGTCAACGAGCAAGCTCGCTAAAGACCCTATTTAATGAGTTTAGGAATTTATCGAACAATTTTAGATTGAAATAATAGCGAAAAGCGTGAAATAACCCAGAGAGTGCATTACTAGCAAAAGTACCCACAACAGTTCATTAGTTTAATCAGGGAGATACAAAACAAGCCCCATGGGCTGATACATATGATGATCAAAGACTGAGATATAAAAACTCCAAGGGCTCCTACTCATGCTCTTCAAATCCTAAAAAGAGTTTTAGAAAAACGCATAAGCTATAAGGCTAGAGTGAATTCAGTATATGCCCAAACTACAAGTTTCATGGACAACTAAGATCATTTCCTGCAAGTAAATCATTTCAGGTAAACATAGTATGAGTACCTCAATAGCTTCAAGAGTAGTATTATTGACCCATTCCGGTCATATCAGATTTTCGGCATCTTCCATACATGATCCTGCAACAAGTGCATATTGATTGCTTTGGATATTCCACTTGAATTGTATGACTGTCAGCCAGTCGATCAAGCCAACCAATTACAGCCTCCACGGTACCAGAACAAGGGGAGCTACCCCGTAATTTGCAAAGTGGTATGATATCATCCAATGACCATCTAGTTTGGTCCCAACCTTATAACATGTACCTTCATGCATGGTATCTGACCCTGCCCCCAACATTCGGGCTCTTATCCGTTTTTGACCGTATTTCTATGGCCATATCATGTCCTTGTCGAGAATCGCATAAAACACTTTCCACATCATGTTTGTCCATGTATAAAAGGTTTTCACAAGCTTTTCGCTTTCCATTCACAAGAGTGATAACATAATAGTTTTCCGGCTCAATAGCCACAACAATAACTTTACAAAATGAGTGAGCAAGTGAGGAAAGTATGAGTAAAGACGGCATGTACAGATTCACCTTTTTCTTGGGTTAGTTCCTCTTCAATTTAATACTTCAAATCTGCCATAAAACATAAAGGATACAACTAAGCTTCTACCAAATATTTGAGGTTTCTGCCGAGCTGAGCTACCGGCCTAAAGGAGGGCCAGACTGATCTGGCCGAATGGCTGAGCTCCAAGTAGTACAAGTGATCGAGGGCCTTCTGTCCGGAGGACAGTGGCTGGTTGGTAAGGTTAGAACACATTTTCGATTAACCGACTGGGTCTGAGGACTCTCTGGACCGAAGGGTCCTTCTGTCGAGCTAAGGCTTTGCCGAACAAGGCATTGCCGAGCTGGCAGTCTATCGGATTGAGGGTTCTGCCGAACAGAAGTTCTCCCGAGCTGAGCTTTGTCGAGCTGAGCTCTGCTGAGCAGGGGTTTTCCGAGCAGAGGCTTTCCCGAGCAGGGGTTCTGCCGAGCAAATGCTCTGTCGGGCAACTAACTCTGTCGAGCAACAAGTTCTGCCGAACTGCCAACAAGGGC
Source organism: Monotropa hypopitys (assembly GCA_002855965.1). NCBI lineage: Eukaryota > Viridiplantae > Streptophyta > Magnoliopsida > Ericales > Ericaceae > Monotropa > Monotropa hypopitys. Next base: position 10,587 of record NMUG010006002.1, on the reverse strand, counting down.
ACTAGTGGAATAGGGCAGTGCGGGAAATGATGTTTCAAGCATAACTATGAGTCGAAAAGGATGATGAGGTGTTTATAAGACTTTATGACTAATTGTCCGAGCTGTTGGCTACTCAGGCGAGCTCAAATAGCTAAAGAGGCTTAGAGGCGGACTGTCCCTTTGCCGAGCAGAGGTGCTCTAACGAGTGGGAGGTCGGAAGTTAATGCGGGAAGGTTAGGAGTGTTAGCGGAATGGTCTGGTATGTTTTGCCGAACTGAAATAAGTTCAGTCGGAGGGTTAAATAAGTTTTGTTTGGACCGTTTGGTCCAATGTCGAGCTGCTTAGCTAAGGCACAGAAGCCTGGGTTGCTTCGGTTTAAGCCAGATGAAGGCTGCCGAGCAATAGGTCAGCGCGGCCAGGTCCTTAAATGGACTTGCCGAACAAGGAGAGGTATAAAGCATTTGTAAAATATGGCCGGAGGACTAAGGGGATTACCTGAGATCACAGGAGCTGTTCGGACAAACTTCTGCCGAGCTGAACACTACGGGGAAAGCTGGTCCGGACAAGGGTTCTGTTGTTCTGCCGAATGGTTTGTCGAGCTAAGGATGGATGGTAGCAGTCAGTTCAAATGACTCTGGCACTTAGAAAGTGAGCTAAGTGTTCGGCTGAGAGTTGGACGAGCACCAGGACTTTCGGGAACCAAGGTGTTCTCTGTCTCTAGAGATCTCGAATGCAAGGAGGAGTTTTGAGTGGGAAATGAATGCTCCAAGGGGTTGCTTATATAGGGGTTCGGAGGGTTGGGGTGGTAGTTGGGGGAATTCAATGCTTGATTGGATGTTTCCTTAAACCTATCGAACAAGTCAGGGACTTGTCCCATCAAAGTCAGACCTGAGCTCTCTGCCAAGACAGTCTGAACCTGCGGCCGTGTTGTCCCATCCGTGTCAGGCGGCTGGTCAGTCCGGATGGGACTGGACCCTGCAGCTCGGCACAGCTGTTGCCGCGCAGCTGGCCTTCGGGTCCGGGGCAGGGTGGTCGGTTGAGTGGCGGGCTGGGCTGGACTAGTCCGGACAAGGCTGGTCCGGCCTGTACCGAACGGTTGGGCTCACTCCATTGGGCCCTTTAGCCCAATTCTCTTAGTTTTCTAAGGGTCCAACACTCCAACTCTAAACCCAATTATTTAAATGCTAACTATGATTCGAAAAATATTTCTAATGATTTAATTAATTATGGAAATTCTATTTATTTGAGATGGGGTCTCACATCCTACCCTCCTTAAAGGAAGTTTGGCCCCCAAACTTTGAAATAACTTACCGATGAGGGTTGATAAATATACCTTACTCGAATAACTCTGGGTACTTCTGGCGCATATCGTCCTGTTTCTCCCAAGTGGCTTCGTTCCCTGACTGGTTCTCCCACCATACTTTGACTAGAGGAATTATCTTGCTCCGAAGCTTCTTCTCTCGTCGATCTAGAATTTTGACTGGCTTCTCTTCGTAAGATAGATTCTTCTCGATTTCAATCGCGGGTTGCTCCAAAATATGAGATGGGTCTACTATATACTTGCGAAGCATAGAGATGTGGAAAATGTCGTGCACGTTGGCTAACTCTGGTGATAACGCTAAACGATAGGCGAGTGGACCGATCCTTTCAAGAATTTCGAATGGGCCAACAAATCGAGGATTCAACTTTCCTCTCTTCCCGAATCTGATGACGCCTTTCATTGGTGATATTTTGAGAAATACCTTGTCTCCTTCTTGAAATTCCAATTCTCTGTGATAAGTGTCGGCATAACTCTTCTGGCGATCCTGAGCTGCTTTCAGTCATTCCTGGATAGTCTTGATCTTTTTTGTGGATTCCTGCACGATCTCTGGTCCTGTCAATTCTGCATTCCCGACTTCTGACCAACATGATGGTGTCCTGCATTTCTTCCCGTATAGTGCTTCGAATGGTGCCATTCATATGCTTGCTTGGTAACTGTTGTTGTATGCGAACTCGGCTAGTGGTAGATGCTCCTCCCAGCTTCCTTGAAATTCCAGGGCACAGGCTCGTAACAAGTCTTCTAGGGTTTGAATGGTTATTTCTGATTGGTCGTCCGTCTGAGGATGAAAAGCTATGCTGAACTTGAGTGCTGTTCCCATTGCCTTCTGAAGTGATTTCCAAAATCTGGATACTAATCACGGATCTCTAACTGATGTGATGGATACTGGTGTACCGTGTAGTCGAACGATTTCTTGGAGATAGGTGGTTGACATCCGGTCCATCGAGTAAGTGTTCTTGATCGCAATGAAATGAGCAGACTTGGTTAAACGATCTACTATGACCCATATAGCGTTGTTTCCTTTCTTCGAACATGGTAATCCTACGACATAATCCATAGTGATATCCTCCCATTTCCACTTTGGAATAGGTAACGGTTGCAATAATCTGGTGGGCTTCTGACGAATAGCTTTGATCTGTTGACATTGCAGGCATCGACTGACGTAGTTGGTTATGTCGTGCTTCATTCCGATCCACCAATAAGATTTCTTCAGATCTTGATACATTTTCGTTTGACCGGGGTGAATTTCGAACTTCGAGTGATGGCTATCATCCATGATTTTCTTCTTGATTTCTTCGTTGCTGGGGATGCATAGTCGGTTCCTAAATTGGAGAATCCCGTTGATGAGGGTGAATTCGCTTTCTGGAGTGATTCCTTCGCAGATCTTCATGAGTCTTGGGTCGCTTCCTTGTCCTGACTTGATCTCTTCCAAAATAGTTGGTTCTACAACGATGGTGTTGAGGCGTCCATACTGTAGACAATCGAGCTCCTTCTTTCCTTTCCTGCTTAAGGCATCTGCGATAGTGTTGGATTTTCTGAGGTGGTATTGAATGTTGAGGTCATAGTCCTTCATTAGCTCCATCCATCGTTGTTGTCTGAGATTCAGCTCATTCTGGGTGAAAAGATACTTCAAACTTTGATGGTCGGTGAATAAGTTACAGGTGACTCCATAAAGATAGTGGCGCCAAATCTTCAATGCGAAAACTACTGCGGCTAGCTCCAAGTCGTGAGTTGGGTAGTTCTTCTCGTGAGGTTTTAGCTGTCGGGAAGAGTAAGCAATAACTTGACCTTGCTGCATTAGAACACATCCGAGTCCTCTGAGTGACACGTCGCTGTAGACTTCAAAGTCTTTTCCTTCCTATGGTAGTATAAGAATAGGTGCTGTCGTGAGTCGCTTCTTCAGTTCCTGAAAACCTCCTTCTCTGGTTTCTGACCAAACAAATGGCTCTCCTTTCTTTGTCAGCTCCATCATCGGGGTTGCGATCTTTGAAAAGTCCTTGATAAATCTTCGATAGTAGCCGGCGAGTCCAAGAAAACTACGAACTTTGGTTACTGAGGTTGGCTTGGGCCATTCTTGGATTGCTCCTATCTTCTGAGGGTCCACTGAGATTCCACGTTTGTCGATGATGTGCCCGAGAAATTGAATTATTGTGAGTCAGAACTCGCATTTGCTGAACTTGGCATAAAGCTTCCTCTCCTTCAGGGTCTGCAAAATGATTGACAGGTGCTCCACATGTTGCTCTTCGTTCTTGGAATAGATGAGAATATCGTCGATGAATATAATTACGAAATCGTCGATATAGTTGGTGAAGATCCGGTTCATCAAGTCCATAAATGCTGCAGGTATATTGGTGACGCCAAATGGCATAACTAAGAATTCGAAATGCCCATACCTGGTACGAAAAACTGTTTTCTCCACGTCTTCTGCCTTAACTTTGAGCTGATGGTATCCTGAACGAAGATCGATCTTTGAGAATACTTTGGCTCTTTGCAGTTGGTCGAATATATCATCAAATCTTGGTAATGGATACTTGTTCTTGATGGTGACTTTGTTTAGATCTTGATAGTCGATGCAGAGCCGCATTGTTCCATCTTTCTTCTTGACTAGCAAAACTGGTGCTCCCCACGGTGATGAGCTAGGTCGGATAAAATCCTTATCTACCAGTTCTTGAAGTTGCACCTTCAATTCCTTCAGTTCCATGGGTGCCATTCGATAAGGCACTTTGGATATTGGTTGGCTTCCTGGAATAGTTTCGATGCTAAATTCTACTTCTCAATCAATGGGTATTCCTGGCAAGTCCTTGGGAAAAACATCAGAGAAATTACAAACTACGGGGATATCAGATACTGAACGAGTACTCGGCGTCGTAGATAGAATGCTGCAAAGGTAACCTTGACATCCTTTCTGCAGAAGTCGACGAGCATGTGACATGGATACGAAACATGGGATTGATGTGACTCTTTCTCCTTTAAACTTGGTTTCTTCCTCTCCGAGTCCTACGAAGACTATACACTTTTTTGCACAATCGATCTTGGCCTTGAATTGGGACGGCCAATCCATTCCAATAATTGCATCGAAATGGGACATAGCTAGGGGTATAAAATCAATTGAGGTACGAGCTTCATTCATCAAAACGTCGCAAATCCTAAGAACAGATGAGCATACGACTCCTTTGCTCATGGGTTGAGATACGAGCAAGTCAAAACCTAACGGTTCAAGATTTCTACAAATTTTCTGAGAGTGGGATTTCGAAATGAACAAGTGAGTAGATCATGAATCAAATAAAGCATAGGTAGGGATTCCACAGACAAGAATTCTACCTGCCACCACGGCTTCATCATTGCGGGGATCTCCGGGAACTAAAGCGAAAGCTCTTCCCTGACGCTGGTTCCGGTTGTCATGATGGTTGATCCTTGGTGCGCCTACGGGTATCATATTTTCTCCTGTTGCTGGTTTGGGACAGTCTTTCTTGAAATGGCCCTCCTGACCATAGCCGTAGCACGTTAAGGGTGCTCTGATTCTGTTACCTTGATTCCCCGTCCGTCTTTCGTCATCTCTCCTCCCTCCAAAATTCGCCTTCTTTTGTGGGCCAGCTCTTCTGGGTGATTGGTGTGGCCTCTTACGTTCCTGATAGCATCTTGTCTCCTCTACGTCTTGCTCAACCAATAGGGATCGATCTAGAACGTCAGCATAAGTGGATAGTTGAAGGGGTCGAACCACCTTCCAAATCTCCGGCTTCAATCCATCTTCGAAGCGCCTTGCCTTCATTTCTTCTGATGACACTAGGTACGGAGCATAGGCAGCAAGATTTGTAAACTCGGTTTCATAAGCAGCCATCGTCATCATTCCTCGTTGCTTCAGGTGCTCGAATTCCATCCTTTTAGCAGTCTGCATTGCCCTCGGAATAAATTTTTCTCGAAAAACTTCTAAAAAACTTTCCCAGTTCATCCTTGGTTCTACGACATTCTTCAGATTCCACCAATGGTTTACTTCACCTTCTAACAGATATGAACCAATTTCTACCTTCTGCTGATCAGAACATCTCCGCAATCAGAAGTTCTTTTCCAAAGCTGTGATCCATTCATTCGCTCTCACCAGGTCCATGGTCCTAACTCTGGGTTTGTTTGAAATCCGAAAATTCTTGCTCTGATACCACTGTTGTCACGACCCAATCTCACATGAGCTATGACCGGTCAACGAGCAAGCTCGCTAAAGACCCTATTTAATAAGTTTAGGGATTCATCGAACAATTTTAGATTGAAATAATAGCGGAAAGCGTGAAATAACCCAGAGAGTGCATTACTAGCAAAAGTACCCACAACAGTTCATTAATTTAATCAGGGAGATACAAAACAAGCCCCATGGGCTGATACATATGATGATCAAAGACTGAGATATTAAAACTTCAAGGGCTCCTACTCTTGCTCTTCAAATCCTGAAAAGAGTTTTAGAAAAACGCATAAGCTATAAGGCTAGAGTGAATTCAGTACATGCCCAAACTACAAGTTTCATGGACAACCAAGATCATTTCTTGCAAGTAAATCATTTCAGGTAAACATAGTATGAGTAGCTCAATAGCTTCAAGAGTAGTATTATTGACCCATTTTGGTCATATCAGATTTTCGGCATCTTCCATACATGATCCTGCAACAAGTGCATATTGATTGCTTTGGGTATTCCACCCGAATTGTATGACTGTCAGCCAGTCGATCAAGCCAACCAATTACAGCCTCCACAGTACCAGAACAAGGGGAGCTATCCCGTAATTTGCAAAGTGGTATGATATCATCCAATGACCATCTAGTTTGGTCCCAACCTTATAACATGTACCTTCATGCATGGTATCTGACCCTGCCCTCGACATTCGGGCTCTTATCCGTTTTTGACCGTATTTCTATGGCCATGTCATGTCTGTACCGAGAATCGCATAAAACACTTTCCACGTCATGTTTGTCCATGTATAAAAGGTTTTCACAAGCTTTTCGCTTTCCATTTGCAAGAGTGATAACATAATAGTTTTCCGGCTCAATAGCCATAACAATAACTTTACAAAATGAGTGAGCAATTGAGAAAAGTATGAGTAAAGAAGGCATGTACAGACTCACCTTTTTCTTGGGTTGGTTCCTCTTCAATTTAATACTTCAAATCTGCCATAAAACATAAAGGATACAACTAAGCTTCTGCCGAATATTTGAGGTTTCTTCCGAGCTGAGCTGCCGGCCTAAAGGAGGGCCAGACTGCTCTGGCCGAATGGCCGAGCTTCGGGTAGTACAAGTGATCGAGGGCCTTCTGTACGGAGGACAGTGGCCGGTTGGTAAGGTTAGAACACATTTTCGATTAACCGACTGGGTCTGAGGACTCTCTGGACCGAAGGGTCCTTCTGCCGAGCTAAGGCTTTGCTGAACAAGGCATTGCCGAGCTGGCGGTCTATTGGACTGAGGGTTCTGCCAAACAGAAGTTCTCCTGAGCTGAGCTTTGTCGAGCTTGGCTCTGCTGAGGAGGGGTTTGCCGAGCAGAGGCTTTCCCGAGCAGGGGTTCTGCCGAGCAAATGCTCTGTCGAGCAACTAACTCTGTCGAGCAACTAGCTCTGCCGAACTGCCAACAAGGGCACTAGTGGAATAGGGCAGCGCGGGAAATGATGTTTCGGGCATAACTACGAGTCGAAAAGGATGATGAGGTGTTTATAAGACTTTATGACTAATTGCCCGAGCTGCTAGCTACTCATCCGAGCTCAAATAGCTAAAAAGGCTTAGAGGCGGACTGTCCCTTTGCCGAGCAGAGGTGCTCTGACAAGTGGGAGGTCGGCAGTTGATGCGGGAAGGTTAGGAGTGTTCACGGAATGGTCGGGTATATTTTGCCAAACTGAAATAAGTTCAGCCGGAGGGTTAAATAAGTTCTGTTTGGATTGGTTGGTCCAATGCCGAGATGGTGAGCTAAGGCACAGAAGCCTGGGTTACTTCGGTTTAAGCCAGAGGAAGGCTGCCGAGCAATAGGTCAGTGCGGCCAGGTCCTTAAATGGACTTGCCGAACAAGGGGAGGTATAAAGCATTTGTAAAATATGGCCGGAGGACTAAGGGTGTTACCTGAGATCACAGGAGCTGTTCGGACAAACTTCTGCCGAGATGAACACTACGGGGAAAGCTGGTCCAGACAAGGGTTCTTCTGTTCTGCCGAACGGTTTGTCGAGCTAAGGATGGATGGTAGCAGTCCGTTCGGATGACTCTAGCACTTAGAAAGTGAGGTAAGTGTTCGGCTGAGAGTTGGCCGAGCACCAAGACTTTCGGGAACCAAGGTGTTCTCTCTCTCTAGATCTCTCGAATGCAAGGAGGGGTTTTTGAGTGGGAAATGAATGCTCCAAGGGGTTGCTTATATAGGGGTTCGGAGGGTTGGGGTGGTAGTTGGGGGCATTCCCTTAAACTTGCGAACAAGTTAGGGACTTGTCCCATCAAAGTCAGACCTAAGCTCTCTGCCAAGACAGTCTGAACCTGCGGCCGTGTTGTCCCATCCGTGTCAGGCGCCTGGTCAGTCCGGATGGGACTGGACCCTGTAGCTCGGCACAGCTGCTGCCGCGCAGCTGGCCTTCGGGTCCGGGGTGGGGCGGTCGGTTGAGCGGTGGGCTGGGCTAGACTGGTCCGGACAAGGCTGGTCCGGCCTGTTCCGAACGGCTGGGCTCACTCCATTGGGCCCTTTAGCTCAATTCTCTTAGTTTTCTAAGGGTCCAACACTCCAACTCTAAACCCAATTATTTAAATGCTAACTATGATTCGAAAAATATTTCTAATGATTTCATTAATTAAGGAAATTCTATTTATTTGGGACGGGGTCTCACATATTGTGGTAGCCATACCTTAGCTCTAAGGGGTCGGATCCGGCACAAGCCCGGATCCCACTCCGGACCGCTCATATCTATTGGTATCACTGTTCTCATGGCCCTTCACTAGGCCTCAATACTGTCTGACATCCCCCCCTCGGCAAAACGCTCTGGCAATATGGGTAGGCCAAACAAAGTTGTCTCCTCCAGCTACAAAACCGGTCGGTAGAGCATCGTTCACCAGTCTTGTGACAAAACATCGTTTCTGGCCGACCGGCTCATAGCGGAAGGGCATCCCTTCGGCCTGACCTCCGGCAATGAGCACCACTCCTGCCTTCTTTCTCCCCCATCCGTACGGTTAACCCGGCCCATTGGCCTAACACGTGCACCATCCGGATCAAATACCGTACGGGGGAGCCCATAACGTGCGGCCCACATACCAAATCTTACCCTAAAGAGCATTAATCCCTATAAATACCCCATTTGGGTACTGTCCACGGGATCTGCTCCCCGACAGCCTAACGTCCGGCCTCACTTTGCTTCTTGTCTTCTTCCCTAAAAAGAGACTAACTTAATCTTCGGAGGCCCTGATGGTTACAACCGATCAGCAGACACTAACCTTTGTTTTTCAGGAGCCCAGCAGGTGGATCCCCTTTTTCATCTCTACAGGAACCCATATAAACCGTCGTCCCTGACAGCGATCATCCAGCTCCGGGTAATCATCACCAATCCGATACTTGGAGGTCCGGTCATCCGGAAGACAAGTCTTGAAGCTTTCGGCCACCACATTTCCAAAGAAGTCCTGACCCAAGGCAATGAACCAGACTCCACCTTACATCAAACACCCACAATCCATCAACCTTTATTCCTGTCGATTTGGACGCAAAGAAATAATACTTATTATTTTGAAAATAATTTTTGGCGCTAGAAGGAGGGCATCATTTTTATTTGAAAAGTTGCAATGACACCAAAAACTAGAAGAGAGGGTCAATCGTTATCGGATGGTAACCCAGATCCCATGCTTTCTGTGGTAGCTGGACCGTATCCCTCATAGGACGGACCCCATCATCCGGATCAACTCAATAATCTGGACCCAGTTCATATATCATGGAGCGATCCAGGGCCATCAACCTCACAGACCTCTGGCCATACAACTGCAGCAAGAGGACAGAATCGGCGGTTCATCGTATGTTCTTCGACAACTAAGCAGACTTACCGGACACCCAAAGGAGCCAAGCCGGTCCGGCCATGCGGTCTCCTTCAACCTCCGGCCTACTCATCCGGACATCAAGGAAGCCCAGCGTCTCCACTCCCCACTGGGAGAAGGTGCAACTTCCACCGACGAACGGTTCTGTGCCGAAGGGGTCCACCATCGGCAGCGACAGGGAACAATGACCTTCGGCAGGTGGCACTCGGGTCGGCCGTACAACTACTGATGTGGCTCGGGTCGGTTCAGCATCCCAACAGCATCATAGGGCTAACGTCAGCATCTGGCCTCTCCCCCCGTGTGCATCACACACTTGCACATTTGGCGCCAAGTCAGGACGCCTATATATACTCCATCAAAGTACTGTTCACGGGACAGACTCTCTAGTATCTCTATGATTGCTCTTTCAGCTTACAATTTCCTCTCTTACCATTGCTGACTTAGCCATCGGAGGCCCCTCTCGGTCACTGCCGATCGGCGGGCTCTAACCCTTGTGTTGCAGGAGCCAAGCAAGTGATCCCCTTTCTTCTTATAGGCGACCACTCATCCATCCGGAGCACTCATCCCAGTCGTCCAGCCAGCATCCGAAGGACCCGAAGAACCCTCCAGAAGATCTCCTGGCCGAGCGTGCCACACAACGACCGAATCAGCAACCTTCGGCCCCACAACCGGTAGGAGGCCGAAGGCAGGTGAATATTGTCAAAACAGGAAGGAAAGGTGGTCCGAAGACCCCCAAGCCCCACGAGCTCATCGCAGAAACGACAGTCTTCACCGAGCCCATCTACGCCGTGCTGAAATGTATTGAGAATCAGCCTTTCTTCGCTTGACCGGACCACAAGCTCGGGACGGCCAGCAAAACGAAAGACAAGCGGATCCACTGCACCTATCATAAGGAGCAAGGACATTTCACGACCGGGTGCAAACCCTTCAAGTCGTACTTAGAGCTCCTGATGCATCAAGGACACTTAGCTTGATGGGTTGATCAGCAGAAGACACTAGATCTTGCCCAGGGGTCCGGACGTCCCATTCAGCCAGAGGAGGATGTACCGATAATCAACGTCATCCACGGGCCACTCAACAAGGAGGCTACTGCCCGTCTCAGAGTAGAAATTGACTAGGCCTCTGCTCCAAAGAAAGTGCTCACGGTCGGTTCTGGCCTCAAGCGGAAGCAGTCGTCTGACTAATTAGGATGGTCCATAACTTTCACGGAAAAGGATCTTGATCGAGTCCAGCTTCCTCACAATGACGCCTTAGTTGTCACCCTGCGCGTC
>NMUG010006001.1:0-12816 GCA_002855965.1 Monotropa hypopitys | reverse complement strand
TACATTTAAAATTCTAGATCGTTACATAAGTACACTATGCCAAGATTATGATTTCTATCTTCTTAAACACACACTCTAACAAGTTTTACCAAGTAATATCAAGAGGTGGTGATTGCTATGTCAAATCCAAGGACTGACTCTATACAATGTTCTAAGAACTTCTACTTAGAGCTAATCAATTTAAGACTTGATTACTATATGTATGTTAGACTTGACAATATACGTTTTCATACAACCATCATTCAAGTGCTTGGACAAATAAAGTGTGAACATGCAAGCATATAGACCATGACTACAATAAGTGAAGCATAGAAATGAAAGCCTAAATACTCTACTTGAGAGATAGAACAAAGCTACCGAAAAAGAAGCTTTAACTCAAGTAGACTGCTCCCAACAAATTTTGTCAGCCATGAAAAATACAAGGGAGAACCAGAGAAATTTCTACCACGGTAGGTGAAAATGAGATAGCTCATTGGTCTTAGTTTTTATTATAGAAAGGAAAGTAGCTATGGCTATGGCTACTGGTGTGATAAAGAAGATGGTGGCTTAGCTCTCATGCACGCACTCTCACACAAATATTCTCACCAGAAGGATTGGAGAGGGAAGACTCCGAGGTCTTCTTCTTTTTTACGCACACACACACACTCAAGGATTTCATTCAGGAAAGGTTTGGAGTGGTGGTGGTGGCTATGGGGAGTCTCTGTGTGAGACTTGATGATTTATTACCTCAGTTGTTCACCCACTGTGTTGCTTCTCTCAATCAAAACAAGTCTCAGATGTATCCCTTATATCTCAAATGTTCTGTTCCCCTTTTCTCTTTGTACAACACATAGCACATATATGTGCTTTGATTCCAACGGACAAAATGGAACAAAACAAGATAGTCTGAGTACTGATGCAATGAAGCAATGACACACAAATAGGCCTGATACAATGCAGGCATCAACCAAAACATGAAAGGGTTCAAGCTGAACATTTTTGACTCAGAAGAGACTTAGCCGAAAATGGAAACCGGAAAGCGACAAGTCAATTTAAATTATTTTGGCTTCATTTGGAGCCACGAAATTCAACCCAAACATTTCGAATAAACAATATACATGTCATATTACATTTTACGAAACTCAGTTTAAACATTCAAGTCCTAAATTCAACAAACCCAAATTTTGCATTTTCTGTAGATTGTTTGTAAAATCCACAAATTTAAGATTTAAAATTTAATCTTAAAAGTGATTTAATTAAAAAATTAAGGGAAATATATTAATTAGGAAATTTAAATTAATGAAATTAAGTTTTAAAAATTTGTATTAAGTTTAGTTAAATGAAAGAAAATTTATGATGAAGTTTGAGAATTTTCTAAAATATAAAAGGAATTTTAGAAATTAAAGAAGTTAAAAGAATTATCATTTAATACTTAAAATATGAAAATTCTAATTTAAGAATCACCGTAATTCTGGTGTGCCTCGTCACGTTGTATTGTAACCCAAAAGGTTATTCAAATTTTTTAATAATTCTAATCCTATCCTATTCTAATAAAAACAAAACCTAAATAAACAAATTAAATTAAATTAAAAAGAAAACAAAAGAAAAAGAGAAGGAAGAGAGACAAAGAGGATTCGACAGAAAGAAGAAAGAAAAGAGGAATAAGAAAAGAAGAAGGGATCTGGTGACCCGACGATCCGACACTCAAACCAACTACACCACTACGGTAAGAACTCAACCACGAATCTATGGACATATAATTAGTATATCAAAACTTAGAAATCATATTCGAATCGAAGATTTTAGGATTTCTAAATAATTTCTGAATCAAAGGATCTTAGAATTTTTTAATGCGATTCAAGGATTAAATATGTCGAATTCATGCTTAGTTAGTCAATTCGACCCTTAGAACATATAGAAAACATGTTTCTGTAATCTAATCGAAGTCCGGAACATCAAAATCGCTGAAGGATTTCTGTTCTGCGCACACCAGCAGAAGCACCGGCGGAAGCACCGGCGGAAGCACCAGTGCGACCGGTGCATCGACCGGTCCAGTTGTGCAGTGTGTGAAAATATAAGGAAAATGGAATTTTAATTAAAATGATAATTGTAAATAATTATCGTAATGTAAAATAAATAGAAAGTTAAGTTGAGAATGATTAGAAAATAATAAAGATTATTAGAAAATAATCTTAAGTTAAGGAAAGTATTAAAAGGGAATTATGAGGATTTAAGTGTAATAAGATAGGAAAGGTTATTCTGAGGATTGTTTTAATTTAGATATTCTCTATTTTTGTTATTCAAGTCTTTCGGATTAAAGCTCTATATTCAGGTGAGTGACTATGCACATAAATACATGAATTTTCTGGTATGTTTCCTAAAAATTATCTCTGTCTTTCGTGGGATTGTTTATTAAATGCTTTATTTATTCCATGAATTATAAAATAATTGCAAATCTATTATATGGCCATCCGATCACTGATAAGAGACGGCCCTATGCCAAAGGGAGATTTGTCTTTCTGGCCCTATTCTAGGGGGTATATGCCTAGCGATCTGGCACTGTCAGCTAGGGGAGCAATTGACTAGCTTACCGTCTATAAATAAATAAAAATTAGATTTTGCGCCAGACGTCTAGCAAATCCATTGGGATGCCCAATTACTCTGTTCTGTTCTGTCCGTTCTGATATCTGTCTAGTTTGGCCTATTATAACACTAATGGAAATTAATGTTCTGAAAATGGAATTTAAATATTAAAGCAAGGGTTTTAAGAAAACCAACTCAAATGCCCTATTATATTCTGGACACTGGATTTCTGTTCTGTTTCTGATGCTAGTATTTTCACTGCTTTGTTTTGTTCTATTCTGTTTTGATATTAGTAGTGAATTTTGTGGTTTGGTCTCTCTTTATAATTCTGACATGATTTTTGATTTAGTTGTGAACACAATTATATTTCTGGAAATAATGCACTGTTTTATACTCATATTCATATCCATGACATAAAACCTATATTTCTGTGTTTCGTCACCCACACGAGCTTTCATCTTACGTTTTAAAATTAATTTTCCAAGAAATCATCTGTGGGATAGCTAGCAGGGATTCACAGCAGTTCTAGTGGTATGTTTAGTTAGTTGTACTATTTTATTTATTAGTTTAGTTGCTCTGAGCTTTTTACCAGTTTTATTTCAGTTATTTATTAATATATCAACATGAATAAGTATTTATTTTATTTCTTCCGCTGTAAGAAATCCTTATTAGTTTATAAATAATTAAGTTAAGTCAAGTGTGGCATTAGGTGATTATGATAATTACCTGGTGTAATTATAATAATTGCCTGGCATCTATCTCGATGACCTCAGAGGATGGGTCCGGGTCGTGACATTACTCGACCAGCAGATGCACCAGTGGATGGACCGGTCGCACCGGTCATGCTGCCGGTGCAGCGACCGGTCTCTCTGCCGGTGTGCAGAGAGGACCAGAAGGTGTTGACCCTAGAGTTTTGATGATGCATTTATTCCACAAATATAGTATGTATAAAATGATTTTCTAATTCCTTGAATATGATCTTTAATTGTTTAAATCCTTATTTAATCAAGGAATTTGATCTATGCTTCAATTTCATTATCAATCTTTATGATTTTTGATTAGAGGCTTAGTAATATTACTTTCAATGTTTATATATCTTTCTATACTCTCCTTAGACCCTTGTATGCTCTTAGAATAAAATTAATTCTCATTTTGCCTAAAAATGTTTTTATAAAATACTTGGAAAATGTTTTTTCAATCAAGTCTTTTATCTTTATCATTTTTTAAAGTATTTTTCCTTATGAAAAATGTAAAGAATTAATTTACCTAAGCAAGGGTTCATGCCTCACCTCATTGGGACTTAAACCTGCCCCTAAACCTTAACTAGTATGCAAACCGGTATACCGGGCGGTATGCCGGCCGACATACCGGTCCCATACCAGATTTGTGCGATTTTGGGCAGTAGGTTTGCTCTTTGTTATAGAACACATTTTTAGCCTAACCGACATACCGGCCGGCATACCGGTCCCCTACCATTGCCATGCCGGCCTTTGTAAAAATGTACAGAATCATGTTTTAAGTTCCAATTATTTACCACAATGCCACCCAATAGATATAAACGGGTAGTTTCTCATTTGTGGCTATATAAACACTTATTTGGGTCCTTAATACCCCAAGAGAATGCCCCTACAAGTTTCGTATTGATATCTCTCTATAATCTCTCTCAAATCTCTCTCTATATCTCTCTCTTGTACTTCTACTTTGTAAGTTTATTCTTGGAAAGAGTTAGGCTTTGATTGTAATATTTTTAGAGAGTTTGTGTGATCCTAAATTGTAAAAGGAAGGGTTTGTCTTCCTCATCTCTTTTACATACTTCAAGTAGTTAGTCAAGTTCAAGGTTAGAGCTTGCAAAGAAGGTTGATAGCACCCTGAAGACTATCAAAGATTGGAGGCACCCGGAAGCCCTCAAGGTTCGAATCACCCGGAAGCACTCAAGGTTGGAGAGCACCCGAAATCTTCTCAAGGCAAAGGTTAGTGAACACCCGCAAGATTCACAAAGGCTTGGAGCTTGCCCGGAAATAGCTCAAGACAAAATTATAAGGTTTGGTTACCACCAATAAGGTAACCTTCTTATTAGTGGAACCCTTATAGTTTTAAGGGAAGTGGATGTACCTTAGGCCGTGGACAAGCCTAAGGGAACCATTATACTTCTTGTGTTCATTCCCCTTACATTTTGTCTTGCACTTTTATTTCTTGTCTTGTGAGTTTATTCTTGCTTTCCCTTGGTTGTGATTGTGCTTGCACTTTCTCTATATCAAAAGTATTTTTGAATCAACCTCTTGGAACCAAAACAATCCTGGAAATCTCAACCGTTGCCGTATTGCAACAACTTAGGTGTAACGGAAGGATTTTGGTATTGGTTCCTTGACCTAGATTCCAATACCTTTTGGTATACCTTTCTAGCCCAAGTTCTTATCTTGGAAGAATCTTTTAATTGGGCATGATAACTGATACCCCTCACTTGGATGCACACTTTGTGCACATCTTGCATTGTTGCCTAGTACCCTTTGGGCCAACAGAAGGCATTTTCCATTTTGGCTTAAACTTGGTCTACCGGGAGTTGGGCTTCATACTTCTGGAAATTGAGGGAGTTGGGGATTTGAGCAGATTGCGTTCTTCGGGAAATTCACTCTTGAATTTCCGGGAATGCAAGACTAAACCATAAGCCTTTTAAAGGCATTTCAAGTTCTACCAAACCATTTGCATCCCATTTCTTTAACCAACTTCATTTACTCTGAAATCATTTCTTACTTCAACTTTTTATTTTAAAACAATTTCATTAACATGTTTTTCCATCTTAAGTCATTATTAAAAATTCATGTGAACATGGAATTTATGCATTTTCACTTTCAATTTCAAAATCAAACACATTTACTTTCTTCAATCCTTAATTCAAATCTAAAGCATGCATAAATATTTCAAGCTTCATAATATAACATGCATATATAATTTTTACAATTTCAATGCCATATGCAAATCATTCATCAAATGGCACTCGGGGAAATTAATGGGGACATGTGTATATATAATGCGGTTAAGTATATAATGCAAGTCAGGATAAAAACATATAATTCTCTAATCAAGCACACGAAGCAAAAGACATTTATGGGGACATCATCAAAATATGTGTCCCACACACTCTCTATCAATCTCCCCCTTTTTGATGATGTCACACTAGACATATCAAAAGTGGGATTGATTAGAGAATATGGAGTCAACAACAACACATATGTTTCCACACATGCATTGTTGACTCATAATATATCTTTTCTCCCCCTGACAACATCAAAAAGGGGTATCTAATGCTCCCCCTAAGTATATAACCCCCTAACAAGTTATACATCTAGGGTATACCAATTAAGATTAAACTAACGATGAATTGGACACGAAGGCATGACATAAGAATATGTGACCAATTGGTCATAATACCTAATAATACACTACACGTGTAAGCACGACCCAACAAGGATGTTATCTATGATAAGCATATAAGCAAAACAAGCAAGAATGATGTGATCCATTTAACTCAAAAAGTAAACAAAGCAAAACTAAAACAAAAACTAAACAAAAGTAAGGATGATCATACTGATTGCCTTGGATTCTTACCAACACCCAATTGCTCATGATAGCACATGTAATGATCTCCTTGGAATGGAATGGTGAATGTGTTGGCTTTTCTTTTCCATGAAGACCCCTTGCTAAAAACCCGTCTCATAGGCTAAGAAGAATGTTTATTAGCCATGTTTATATGAGAATAATAATCACCAACCATATTATTCTTTCTAAAATGATACACCAAAAATGATTTTCTATTTGTAGCATACGGTATATGTTTTTCCATGTAAGTATAAATAACATCCTTGTTATGAAAGTAATGAGAAGAGTGTTCGTTACCTCTATTATACTTACCAAAATTTGCACTCTTACCATTTTGAACATGAAAGGCCTTTTTATTCAAGTTCCCAAAATCATGTGAGGGTCTCACATTTTTGCCAATAAAGTGATTGGAACTGTTGTTGTTTTGAAAGAAGTTTTTCACCAATTTAAGATATGCAAAATAACATTTCTCTTTTGGTACCTATTGCATTTTGTGTCCATACTTATTAGCTTTTCTCATTTTACATTCATATTTCTTATGGTCATTCTGGACGCAATAAAAACAACTAACTTTGTCACGACCTAGAATTTCAAATGTAAAATTTAAATGAAAATGTATTTTTATAATAAATGAATAATCAATTTATTCTTGTAAAAAAAGTTTTCATAATAATCGATGAAGGTTGGGGGCCCGATGGATGTTAATTTACCGAGTTGGAGTGGTTAGAGTTCCCAGTAGTGAGTTGGCGTTGCCTTGGGTTGTTCCGAGAACGTGCCAAGGGTCTTCTAGGCCTGTTATGACCCCAAAGTATTTTATGAACGTAAATATATTCTTTATCCATTTGTAGAGAATTTCATTACGAATCTAACGCAACTTGAATCGTCTCAATAATAGGTAGGACGAAAAAGTTATGGCCGAACTACTCTCAGATGTCATGCCTGCAACTTTTGTAGAGTACAGAGATACTCGTAAACGGTTGCGCGTTTTTGCGCGAAACCGGTAGCGCATTCTGCGAGGTTTTTTGACAGACTTACACGAGTGCATTTTATTCATTCCCGAAGGCATATATATAGTCGATTTTCGTGTAGAAGGGCATCCAGAACACATTTTGGACCCTCCTCCCCCTATCACTCACGAAAATCCTCTCCCTCTCTCTCTAAAACTCTAAAACTCTCCTCCTTCTCTCTTCTCTCCTGCCAAATCAGTAAGATTTTTGGACAAATCGTCTTCACCAACATTGAAGAGCTTAAGGCAATCTACGCGATGACGGGCTTGAAGCATGGCGGTGTTGAGGACGTTTTTCGATGACCTTGGAGCTCCGATGACTTTTCCGGTGGGTAAATCTCTCTCTATTATTAAGTGTGTGTGTGTGTGTGTGTGAGAGAGTGTACTCTAGGTTTCATTTCCGTATTCAGGTACGGATCATACGTATTTACTTAGGGTAAGTCTAGGGTGATTATCCTTGGTTTTGTTGAGGATGGGTTGAGTAGAGATGCCTTGTGGGACTAATACACTACCTTGGTTAAGTGCGTGCACCACGTGTTTGATGAAATTTCCCTTAGAGTCATAAGTCATGTTTTGTGAACTTTGTGACATTGGGTTGAAGGATGATGAGTATGGGTATGCAACAGAATGAATTTGGGTTGCGAGTATTGTTGTAGGTCCCTTGGAAATGGTTGAGTGCCACATGTTCGATAAAATTCCCGTGAGAATCATAGATTGGGTTTTGGGCAAATCGTGAGGTTCGAATTGTCATAAGACTTGTATGTGAAACAATTGGGTGCGTTGAACCTTAAAATCATAATAAGTCTCTTTGAACTTACGGGACACCGAGTGTTCGGTGAATTGACTAAGTGGGCATTGAAATGGGATTGGGTGTCTAAGTTCCCTTCCCTTCATAGTTTGGTGAACTTGGCCCTTCCTTGGCCCCATTAAGATAAAGTGTTGGTTTTAAATATTTGCTCGAGATTGAATTGTCGAGGTTGGTTGCCTTCCTTGGATTTGGCTGAGATTGAGTTCGTAATTGAAGAAATTAAGTAAGTGGTTCAATACACCCAAATGAATGTTGAATAAGGAGGATGTGCCCCAAGAGGGCTACTCGTACTCAACCTTGAATCTATCACTTGTGCAACATCTAACGAAACGTGGTCAAATAAATTTACGGAAGTGTGGACTAGATGGAATAATGCGGTTAATGGCCTTGGCTAGGCACGGTAACAAACAATAAAAGAAATTGAAACCATAAATCAAGAATGGACTTATGAGGGGATTCTTGGATTTAATCCTAATATGATGGAAACACTTAACACGTGGAATCATAGGGAGATGGTAACCCTCCCAATGATTTGGGAAACACCGGAATATTTATGTGGGAATGGACTTATGACGGAATTCCCTGGATGGTTGCGCCATTCACGACATTGTGCACAATGGGGGTAACTTGGCCCTCCCAACGAGTTGGGGAATGATGGACGGAAAGGATAGTGTGTCGACAAGCCACTATGCCGGACCCAATCCAATATGAAAACGATTCTCAAGTACGATAAAAGAACATAAAAGGATAAATCAAGAATGGACTTATGATGGGATTCTTGGATTTATTCCTAGCGCAAAGTTATAGAACAATTGACGGTATGTAACGAGAATGGTAGGATAAATTGGAAATGGACATAGGATGGGATTTCCATGTTTATCCACACGAAAATGAGAAGGAGGAAATGAATGTGGAACTACTTAGAGAGAACCAGGAATGGACTTATGAGGGGACTCTCGGGTTCCCCATGGCATGAATTCAATGAAATAAACTAAAGGAAAGGAAAGAAAGGAATGCCTCAAATATTTCAAGTGATATGTGAATCTAATACTTGACTAAGTGGATAGTTGGATCAGTTCATGAGGTGAATCAGTAATGGGTGTCTCGGTAGCACTTTCGTTTGAATCCTTGGTAGATCTTTGGGATTGCCTTACCCTAGTAGCGAGTGTGGTTGATTTGTATTAAAGTTTACTTCGGTTCGACCTAAGATGCCTTACTCCTTGCACTTACTCAGTCTTGAGGATTTAGTTGTACACACTTTGTTGGCAGCACGCCTATGTCCACTATTGTTTCGAGGTAGGTTTTCATCACGTGAACCTTGGGTTATTTACAGTTTTTGTACGTTTACTTGTATACACATAGGAATGCACTGCATGTGCATGCTTGGTAGTAGTTAGGGGTTTTCTTACTAAGCTGTAGTTTGCTTAGACCCTCCCTTTTCCCTTTTTCTAGTTCTGTTCTGTAGGGCTTGGCGGATTTGTTGATTTGGAGTTCGAGTCAGATGCTGTATTTTCTTGGGCTCTGCTACTTCAGTTTCAGTAGCCTTTCTTGCATAGTATATTTCAGTTACAGTATTTTCAGTTGTAGTTCCTTTTCTTATACTTGTAGTTTTTTCTGTTCACTGTAGCAGTTGTAGCAGGCCAGTACTTGTACTTCACTTCCGCTTCTGTACATTGTTTGTATTTTTACTTTGTACTGCTCTGTGATGTAATGAGAAATTCAACTGACTGTATCTGTATAGCAAGTAGTTGTATCCCCATGTGTATTATTTAAACTGTATTTCAAAAAAATGTTTTAAAAATCTGGGGCATGACAACTTGGTATCAGAGCTTTCGGTTCAAATACCTTCGAGCTGTGGGGAGACAATTAGTATCCATAGGTTCTCTTGGTCATTACATTATTCCCTGGTCGTGTCTGTGTGCTTGTTATGCACTATTGCCCTTTGACTCTGTGACTTAGAGGTATCCTGCGTGTTCTGTCTCCTTCCATGAATGTTGAGTTTCTACATCCTTTTGGAAGTTGAGTATTGTTCTCTTGTGACAAGTTTAGTTGCCTTGCGGTGATTGGGTACTCTTGTGTCCCCATTCCTAGCAATCGTGATGCATCTCTTGTGGTTATTATTGGATTTTAGGCTCCTCTATTTCAATAGAGTTGACATTGTGGTTTGTGGTAAGATAAAATTTGTGGAAGTGTTCGAGGTTGTTGCTGTGGTTATCCCTCGTCTTGTCGTTGGTGAGGTGGAACTTGAACCCTGTTGGCATGTTGTGTTAGGACTTTGGGAATCTTGGTTTCGGTTTGGCTATGGGTAGTACCCCTTAGAGTCCTTTAAGTCTCAACGTTTGATTGTCTTTCCATGTTGAGGTGTTAACACTCGTGTAGTTGTTGGTAAAATAGGCCTTATGGTCCATCTGAGTTGGTGTTTCCTCTTCTATTTTAGTAGAAATCTTTAAGTGTTACCAAGATTTCCTAGTGTTCTTCTTTAAGGGGTATGACCTGTAGGTCATATCTCTTCGCGAAATTGAATTATTTGTGATCGTTTCGGATTTTGTAGACTTCGTGGTGCCATTGTTGGTTAGTTCGTAAGTGTAAGGTAGGATGCGACACACCTTTTTCCTATTTGAACTCTTGTCTTGCCTTGGTTTGAGGCCGGTTGGCCATGAGAAGTTCGACACCGATGTTCATTTGTTGTTGTTTGGGCTTACTATTCATGTGGAAGCCTGGGTGTTCAATGAAGGTTGTTTATCTTTCTTGTACCTGTTCGGATCTCCCTGGTTGAATGACTCGTTGTTTTCTTTGCGGGTTAGTTAGATGATTGCAAGCCATGCCTTGAGTGCTTTGAATGTATTCCTTCGTTTAAGATCCTCCCTAATCTAATAACGACGGTGATCCCCTTGATGCCTTGCGTATTCATTATTGTGAGTCCTATTGGCGTGTCTCTTACTGCTTACTGACTTGTCAGACCATTGTTGTATTTTTCTCGGGTTAGGTTTGAGTTGAAAGTTCACCCATGTGAACTCATTTTTAGTGTTGAACCCCTCCAAGCAATTGGTGTCACCTTGTGCAATTGTTCTATCCCGACTTTGATATAGACTGTTCTTGTAGAGACATCTATGTATTTTTGTCGATTGACATCTCTTTTTTTGATCCAGTTGACATGGTGTGTCGTAAGGAAGCACATGTGGAGTAACATTCGGTTTCATATCTCTATGAGTGGCATTATGACTCCTTTTCTTTAGTTGGTAATGGCTTTGATCGATGTGATCCTTATCGGGAGTTTCTTTTCTTTCTCTTTGATAGACCATCTCTTTGGCAGTCGTGTTTTGAGCACAAGTGGTGTACCTACTATGTGGTGTTGAAACTCTAGTGGTGAAAGAGATTTCGACTTCTTCTTTGTTGTTTCATCTGACACATACTTTTGTACCGTGTGTTTCATCGACCGTAGTTTATTGGGTCTTGGAAATTTGGGAAGCCTCGTATTCGATTGGCCGTAGGCCATGGGTTGATGTTTCTTCGGTTGATGATCTTTGGCACGAAATTAGAGTCCTTTTGTACCTAGTGTTTTGTTGTACTTTGTTGATGACTCGTTGACAGATTTATTGACCTCTCGATGACATCAAATTGAGCTGTACTTCATTTGATGTATGTCTTAAAGTCTTTCAGTTTCTTTGAAAGGTTTCACTCAAGTTGCGTTCCACCTTGTGCTTCGCCCATGTGATGCGATGTGACACTTCGTTTCCCTAGTTGGGTTACACATGATGATCACATTTCATAGTTCCTCTTGGTAAAAATCTTCCTTGTTCGAAGGACCATGCTTTCAGGTGATATCTCCCTATCGATGCAGTATTCTAAGTCAGGATACGAATGTTTCCTTTTCGGTTGCGAAATTTTAGTTGAAGTAAGAGACTTCTGTTAAATTTTTGCTATGTTTGTGCGTTGGACACTACCTGATCGTTGAAGAGAAGTTAGTAAATCAAAGAAGTGCATGTTCGATTAACTGTGGGAAAGTTGGGTACGAATGCATATTGTGGTCTAGACTTGGTGTGAGTTTAGTGCCATGCCATGTTGTTGGGCTTGGCACGTGCACATTTTGGCGTGTGTGGGTGCGTGAGTACTTTTTGGTTATGTGATACACGTTTGACGTGGTGAATTGGTTTGAGAAGAGCTACCAGTCGGGGCGTCTCAAAAAAAACCACCAAGGTCATACGGTTACCACACTAGGATGTGTGTGTTTGGTGTGGTGTATTTTTTTGGCTCGAGGATTTGAAGCATATTCATGCATTGCATTTATTTTCGGTTAGTTCGTGGGTGTTGATACGATGACGTATCCTAGCTAGTTATAATTTGCCAAGCATTCGTGCTAACGGCTCTGGAACCGTAGCAGTGTATCGGTGTATCTATCGCATATCGGCGTGTCCTTGACGTTTCGGTAAGTCCTCGGCATGTCCTTGTCGTGTCGGCGTGTCCTTGTCGTGTCGGCGTGTCCTCGGTGTGTCCTTAACGTGTTGGCATGTCCTCGGCGTGTCCTTGGCATGTCGACGTGTCTTTGGCATATCCTTATTTATTGGGGTACCCGTAGTGCTATTGTTGGCTTGTGGAGGACGACAACGCGAAAATTACTTATGTGCGAGTTTGTACATCGAAAAGAGTCGATGGCAATCGATTCATCTATATTTTGTTTGGTTAAGAGTCGTCGTAGGAGAATTACAAATCTTGGTTCTTGAAGAGGTTGTCACTTGTAGGACCCTCCCTTCTTTTGGTATCTCTATGGAGTCGATTTGCGTCAGTGTGTCCATATCGTATCGGGAAGCATTCCCTTATTTCTTGACATGTTTGTGAGAAGACA
>NMUG010006000.1:0-12817 GCA_002855965.1 Monotropa hypopitys | reverse complement strand
ATTTGGTTGTGGTTGGAATAATATGGATGTATGATCACATGATAACTGAAAGTCATATGTCTTAGAACATTGTAGTCGATGTTTCAATCTACGTATGTTTACATTCTTCACATTAGTTAAAGAGAAATGATTAATTAATTGCATGGTTGATAAATTGTGATATCATGGCTGATTTTCGCAAGTATAGTACGAATGCATTAAGTAATGAAAGTTGGATGATATGTGATATAAATTGTTATAATCACTGTGGTAGATTGATGTTCATTCACATGCTTCGTACCTAATTGCAAAGAGATGGTGGTTGTTGATTACATGGTGCATGCATACATTTCATGCAAATTGAACAACAAATGTTTATATTCTGGCAACACATGTTTGGGGAAGACGGTAGATGCTTGGCAACAGGCTTCTCAACATGGTGTTTGCCCACGGTGATGGAATATCTTATTCCGGCTGCACTTATTGTGTTTGCCTACGGTGATGGAATAATGAAGTTTGATTTACAAAAATATACAAAGCGTTTATATTCCGGCAACACATGTTTGGGGAAGACGGTAGATGCTTGGCAACGGGCTTCTCAACATTGTGTTTGCCTACGGTGTGGGAATATTGTATGTCGACTGCACTTTTTGTATTTGCCTACGGTGTGGGAATACTTGGGCATGTTTATTTCGCCCTGTGCTAGTGGATTGGCCACCCTAGCATTGATGATGATAATTAAGGAAGTTTCCAAAAGATTAAAAAGATGCATATCAACATGTTCATTCATATTGCATAATTACTTGGTTGTTTGGACTACATGTGGGGAGAGTCACAACCCCTTTGTTTACTTGGTTGCTTGGACTACATGTGGGGAGAGTCACAACCCCTTCGTTTACTTGTTGTTGGACTACATGTGTGGAGAGTCACAACCCCTTCGTTTCTCTTTTATTATTGTAACATGTAGATCTCTTTTCTATATAGTTTGTGAATCTGACACTTCTGGATATTGTTGCCTGCTTTGTGTTGTGGCATTTTATCCAGGTAAGGAGGTTTAACGATTCATTGCCAGTGTTTCAGACTCTCTTCCAGCAGGAGTCTTTTCCTCAGTTAGCAGCTCTTAGCACTCGTTTCCTCTACCAGTTGTAGGGTGAGGATTGAGAGATGTTTGTTACTCAGACTTTTAGTTGTCTTTTGTAGTAGACTCTACTCTTTTGTTTCAGGACCTTGTTTTGGGTCATTTCTTTGGAGTTTAGACTGTCACACTTGGTACCAGTTTGTAGTTAGAGTTTTACATTATTATCTTTCTATTCCGCTGCTTAATTTTATTAAGAATAAAGAAAAAAAATTTATGGTGTTTTGAAAAATAAGCTCAAGTAGCCCTTGTCTGTTTTTAAAGATGTGACGATTCATAGCCGGATTATAATTTTTCTATTAATCTGGGACGGGTCGTTACATCACCAATCAAAAGTGAAACCTCAACAACACAAGAGAACATGGACTCCTACAAGTCCAATACCGACATGAAACTCTACCAAAGAGCCAACAAAAGATGCCGTCAATTTCTACAACCCTGATTCTTCATTGCTTGGGGCAAACTCTTGCCACATGACCAACTTCACCGCATACGAAACAAGACTTCGAAGAAGGGACCGACACGATACACTGCGAACGGAAGTGACCCGGCTGACGATACTTATGGCACACAATGTGGGAGACAGGAGCAACTCCTGGCTTACGCGACAAAGAAGACAAACCACCACTCTGACGGTTGCCCGATGACTCCACTTGATTATGGCACCGCTTCTTACTAACCTTCCCGGACGAATCCGAGCTCTTACTAGCAGCGCGAGGAGGAGACTCAACTCTAGATGTCGTCTTCATTTGACTAAGGCACAGCTCCACTGCCCTGGCACTCTCTAGCAAGGAAGCATAACTCTGAATATGTTAACCCACAACAAACGGCTGGATTGAGGGATGGAAACCCCTTTAGAATCTTATACACTTGTGACTTTCTGATCGGACCAACTCCAATGCGAAACGCGACAAGGAATGAAACTTGGAGGCATACTGAGTGACCGTCACGTCACCTTATGTCAATCGCTCGAACTGTAGACCCATCGCCTCATGACACGAAGTAGGGAAATACAGTGCATCGAACACAACCTCAAACTGAACCCAAGACATACCTTTCGAAGAAGAGGAACTCGGTGCTCCATCACTTTGCGTTAAAGAATCCCACCACACGCCTTCTTCACTGATCAATTGAAAAGTCACCAAGGACACTCGAACGGAGTCTTCAACAATTTCTAACACATCTAGAACTTTGCGAATCTCAGCAAGCCAATGATTTGCCTTCAATGGATTACCGGAACCATCGAACTGAGGAGGATTAAAGCGAAGAAAATCTCTAACCATCTGCGAAGACCGATTTCTCTCGTTACCCAACAATAAACCCGACTCGCGGCCACACGCGGCAATGGATGCTGCTAATCTCTCGGCCAGCTGATCGAACTGAAACTGAACTCCATCCCCAAGAACAACTCCAGGGGTAGGAACATCACGACGACTCCGATCTACCGCACGTCGAGGAGCCATTGAAATACTGGCATAAAGAACAATCAACGTCACTACAAGAGAATAATCGCATTGTGATGGAAACAGATGAATACAACTCATAAGAACATGTTGATTTTCCGAAAAGGCAAAGGACCCAAAATGGTCACTAACATCAAATCACACGAGAATTTGGGAACGCGAAGTCAAACCGCAAGAGGGATAGGAAGAACAATCCTCAACTTACCCGAAGATGCACAAACGGAAGCCTTAACAACTCACACAACCATACAACGAAACCAAACTCAAGCCTCAAAATGGGAAAACCAACAAACCTCAAAAACTTTATCCTTCCAAAATCAAAAATTTTATTACGAATCCACAAAGAAGGAGTCCCAAAACTTCACAGGACTTACGGAACCATAAGACAACCAAGAAATGGTACCTCAAAACCAGAAAGCCAACGAATCTCAAGACCTCATGTCGTACCACGAATTACAATTTCCACAATGAAACCACAAAGAAATCCTCAAATCAACTGAACAGTAAAAGCTACACCACAAATCCAAGGAAGCTAGGCACCCAAGCACACAACCGTTAACACATCTCTAGCTTCACGAAAAAGAATAATACACATCTCCCAACTATCTAAGGATACTCAACAATCCAAAAAGAAGTCGAAACCACACAAGCAACTCTAAGGAAGCAAACACAAGGCAAACGGTGCTCCAAGGCACACGAGAATGATCATATCAATCGTAATGAACCTAGGAACCCATGGAGACTAGGTGTCTCCCACGGTCCGAAGGTATTCAAACCGAAAGCTCTGATACCAACTGTAACACCCCATGTTTTTAAGTAAAACATTTGCAATATTTTTTTTTTGAAATACAATAAACACAACATCGGGGAGTTAATAGTTACTATACAACAGCATTGCAGTTGAAGTTCTCATTACATTAATCTTGATACAATGTACAAACTGAAAGAGTGCAAGAAAGGAAGTACAACCGAACTACTCGCTATAAATTGTAAAGAGAAAGTACAACTACAACTGTACAACAACCTGAAAGCTAAAAGGAGAGTACAACATCACAAGGAGAACCAGAACTACAGCTCCAAAGGAACCAGCTACCCATACAAGCTCCAAGTCACCCTGCAAGATAAACCCTGTAGTACAATCCTGGAAAAGAGAGGGAAAGGAGGGTCTGAGCAAAACACGGCTCAGTGCGGTAACAACTAATGACTACAAAGCATGCATAAGCGCATGCGACCCTAAGTGCCACAAAGTAAAGGTAAACAAGTCAAGGAAAAGGCACAACACACGCACACACCCAAGTAATGTGAGACTAAGAGTATCCCAAGGTCAAAAGAATAGAGTATCACCCAAATCACCACCAACGTCTCCAACGTAAACCTTACCACTAGAGAACTCTACTAGGGGACACGCGGACGTCGATACTCAATTGTAACTACTCTCAGTTTAACCCACAATCGTAAAGCAACCAACACTCACAATCTATTACAAGGAACCCAAAATATCTAATCCCCTCATCATCACATTATTTCCATGTTCATTGGTACGGTCTTGGATTCACAAGATTGTAGTTGATATTGAATATTGGAGTTACACATTTCATCATTTTCCCACCTTGGCTCACCCAAGAGATATAACCGCATTACCATCACCAGGTTATCGTTTTATTCCAATATTCTTTTTCGGTTGACTCCTAAACAAGCGAGTCACCAGTCTCCCCTAGACAAGGGCGAGTAAATCACATGTGTTAAGATTTGTTCCAGGATCCCGCCTGCCAGCGTATCTAGTATATTTCGAGACTTACGAGAACTCGTATCTCCCACCTATGGCCAAAGGATCTTATTCCTAGATCATCACCCGTCAATGATATCTAGTGATTCCGCAACTTCAAGGGAACGCGTATCTCCCACTTAACAAGAACACAGGACTTGGGCAAAACCATCCAAGTCAAATCCACATTGCACTTCTTTAGTTCATTAGTGTGTTTTGGTGAATGATTGAAGGTTGGATAAGGGTGGTCCTCGTAGGATCCATCCCTCGTATTAGAAATTCATTGCATTCATTAATCACATTTCATTGGGGCCAAACCCACCACCTTCTCACATTTCCACCATCCACCCAAGGGTAAGAACAACACCCTCCACAAGGTCAAACTCTCGATTAAGCCATACAAGGATCATGACGAACAACGCTAGACTGACACCCAATTCCATCATACCTCGCATTCTCGTAAACATTGTAAGGATCCAACTAAACCAATACACTCCCAAGTATTTACTACTATGATTCTACGCGGTCGACACACCCAAATTCCACCTCAAAGCCTATTCGGGCATTTCATCAAACACTTGGCGCATATACGATTCTAAGGGTAATTCTCAATACATAAGTTAGACTCTCCACCTCTATACCACTTCAAAACCAACACAATTTCCCTAGGCTAGTCCGACACCAATTAATCAAATGACAACATCGCGACTATGAACCCAACGCCACGAATCGAACTACAGATGATACGACTACGCATAAGGGAAATTATCAATCGATATGATGAAAC
Source organism: Monotropa hypopitys (assembly GCA_002855965.1). NCBI lineage: Eukaryota > Viridiplantae > Streptophyta > Magnoliopsida > Ericales > Ericaceae > Monotropa > Monotropa hypopitys. Next base: position 7,688 of record NMUG010006000.1, on the reverse strand, counting down.
ATGAAATGGAAATACGCACACCCACGCACGCAATGTAGGAGTTAAGAGCTACCCACCGGAGCGTCGCCGGAAAAGTTCGCCGGAGTAGTCACCGGAAAATGTCCAACACAATCCGAACCCGTCAACGCGTAGCCCTTGCCGCAACCTATAATATTCTACCACTAGCTAACAATGGAGGAGAATGGAATAGAGAGCTAGGGTTTGAGAGAAAACATGATTTACCGGATATACGTGAACTAATACCATCAATGCGAAGCTCTCGAAGTCCCCATCGTCGTTTGAGAAGTCCGGAAGCTCCAAATCTCCATGGATGGAGAGCTATGGAGGAGAGAAGTGAGAGGGAGAGAAGAGGGAGGTAGAGAGAGTGTGTTCTGCAGAAATGGGGCTAAGAAATGCCCTAAACTCGAGCCAAAACGTATAAATAGGACCCCACGTGAAAAGACAATTTTGCCCTTAATGATAGTCTACAGACCTACAGGTGCACCGGTGCAAGCCTGATCTACACCGGTGCAAACCCCCGTTGCACCGGTGCATCAACCGATGCACACCTCTCTGCCTCAAATCCGAACCCCTGTGCACCGGTGCACACCCCATCTGCACCGATGCAAACATTAAACAGAACCTACGGGAATCACTCTGCACCGGTGCACCAAATATCTACACCGGTGCAACTGCTTCAAGAAGGAGGCAGTGCACTCTGGACAATACCTGCACCGGTGCAACTCCAACCTGCACCGGTGCAACTGCACCAAAACTGAAATAAAATTGCAAATTGGTTCCAAGGCCATCTCGGACGCCTCGAGCGAACACCAAACCAAAGGAAGAGGTTCTACGGGATTTCCAAAGGCTAGATTTACACTCGAATACGATAAAACGAATATATAATTCGCAATAACATTTATGGAGTGTGACACCCTCTCACTCTCATCCGTTTACTCTTTCTCCCAAAAACATATCCTTCCCTCTTTCTCTCTCATTTTCTCCCATAAACCCAGAAACCTTTCACCCCTCCTACCTCTCTCAACTTCAACAATGTCCAGGACCAAGAATACCGGGCAGACAAGCCGACCCGTCCCTCTTCAACCTGAGGAGGAGTCAAGCGAACACACCAGCTCTGAATCCAAAACCATAGATGAAATTGCCAAGAAGAGGAAAACTACGGAGCAAGTCACTATCGCGGAAAAGAAGAAGTGGATGGATTCGGTAGAGAAGAGAGGATTTCACTGCGAAAGATAGATAGACATCAAAATCCTCGGGACAGAAGCTCATGGTATCCCTCAGATAGCTTCAAGAGGTATGCGATTCTAGTTCATTCCTATTGTAGGATACAAGAAGGATGTAGTCTGGGCGTTTTACAAGAATATGGCCCCGAATGTTGATTTTGACCTTCCGAGCAACGATCATATCATTTCAACTATTGCGGGTAAGCGCATTAGGATTACTCCTGCCCTGGTAACTGAGTATTTAAAGTACCCAAGGCCAAATTCGGAGTCTACAAATTACCCCATTGTAGACGGCACTCGTATTGATGGTGGTACCATTCGCCAGGCTGTGTACGTGGACCCAAGGCAATTCCATGGCAAAAATCAGCCTGGGTTTCTTAACGAGGATTACCGTGTCGTTTCCAAGATCATGAACTATAACTTATATGCCCGGGGGTCAGAACATCGACCTACGGAGAAATCGATGGAGGTATTGTATGCTTTTATGAACAATGAGTATGTGTGCAATTGGGCTTCTTGGATCTTTTATCAGATCATTGAAACGAAGACTTTGGATGCTACTGCAAAGCTGAAACTACCCTTCGCTTGCATGATCACATCCTTGTTCCGTCGATAAGGGGTGAAAATTTTGGCAAAAGACTACACTCTTGGTTTTCCGGGACCTTTGAATGTCGCTTCTCTTTCAAAAAGCATCAAGCTCTCATGGGCGTCACAACCAACCACTTCTACACCGGTTGCACCACCGACTGTCGTTGAGACCCCGGGTTTCAACAAACGGGTTAGTGAGTGGCTGACAAAGATTTTCTATCAAAATGTTGGACTAATCGAGGATGTGAAGGTAGCAAAGGAGGAACGAAAGAAGGACAGAAAGGAAATGGCACGACTCAGGGAGGAATTATCTTGGCATACTAGCCATATGGAGAGCACTTTGGGTGTTAAATACACCCCACCAGTCGAGGAGGAAAGTGAAAACGAGGGTGATGGTGATGGAGAGGGTGAGAAGGATGAGGCTGATGATGTTGGAGTTGAGAAGGATCCTACCGATGGTGGAAATGCATCACTTTAGTAGTAGCCGGAAGGGTAGGGTAGGGAGTGGATCGAGTCGGCCTTCTGTTGGCCTTGTGTTTTGTTTGTGGTTTGGATAGCGGAATGTGTAGATGACCAACATGTTGTTTATCCGCTATCCCTTTTTTTGGAGTCATCTCTTTATGGACAACCTTAATGTCATAAGCTTAAAGTCCTTTGACGGTTTTTGGTGGTGTGCATGCTGTTTGCAAATCTGGTGTGTGTGGATTGTGCACTACTTACTTGTAATGCCTTTTTGTTGGATTCCCTTTAAATGTCACTCTTGAATTGTGGTTGCATACCTTATCTCTTTGAACATGGTGTGTTAAGTTATTTTGTGCAAATTGAGTGAAAGTCGTATATACTCACGTGAGGCTGGAATCAGGGCAAATTTCATCGTTTGCACGTGAATGAGAGAGTTGCAATTTTCACATGAACCATATCTCATTGTTACACTTGGCGAAGCTGATTGACATTTCATACCGACATGCACGTGGTGAGGAGATTAACTTTATTCACTACCTTATCTTATATTGCTCGGGACGACCAACGTTCAAGTTGGGGGTCGTGATTAGCCCAAAATATTTCATATTCATGGGGCTAATGATGTGCTTCTGTTGTGTGTTTTCATAGTTCAAAAGTCGTTTTCTAGATATAACGCGCATTTGGTAGATTTTATTGGATTTCAGGTTTTATTGGTGAAATCATGCCTCCAAAGACGTATTTGATGCATGTGTTGATGATGGACCTGAAATGGAGATTGCTATGACGATAATGAGTGACTGAGGATGATCACATGAAGGTTTTGTGGCAAGAAGGACTTCAATGGCAAAGGCATGAGTGGTTTCTGTCATTTTTCAAGAGCCTGTACCGATGCACATTTGGGTTGCACCGATGCAGCCTTGCCATGAGAGTTACAGTGGACTTGTGAAGTGATGGTGCACCGATGCACCATCTGTCAATTTGACTCTGCACCAATTCAGATACTTGCTGCACCGATGCAGCTTTGGCGAAAAAACACAGAAGACTTGTAAAGTGATGGTGCACCGATGCACCATATGACCAACTGACGCTGCACCGATGCAGGACATGGTGCACCGATCCACAAAGGTATCAAAGCAAGCAGAGGCTCTATGAAGTGATGTTGCACCGATTGAAGGGTATTTAACATAGGGCTGCACCGATGCAAGTAGAGGTTGCACCGATGCAATGGGTTTTATTACTGAGCGAAGACAAAGGGTTGCACCGATGTAGGAACCCTCTGCACCGGTGCACGTATGACTTTGAGTTCTTATTTCATTTAAGTTGTATTTTCTCGAGGTTTGACCACTTGGAACTTGGTTTTGGGAGAATTACAAAGGTCATGGGACATCTGCAGGGGAGCAATTCGTATTGGGGATTATTGTAACACATTTTATTCATACTTTTCTCTCTCTCTCTTTTTTCTCTCTCTCAGACTTAGGTATCTCTCTGGGTTTTCTTCTACTTTCCTGTTGTAGACAAATTGGGAATTTCAATTGTAGATTTCATTATTGCTTGAAGTAAGAACATTTGTAAGTTTAAATTCTCTTTACTTTCTTGTGTTAGTTAATCCTTTGCAAACCATTTTCTTCATCTCTTATTTTCTTAGCAATGGCCATGTGTGAGTAGTCTACTTGGGGTGGACTTGGGGCCAATTTCCCCTTGGTCCTAATGGTGTAACACACTCCTTGACCTTGTGGTTCTTGTATGGAGTACCTTAGATGAATCTCCTATTTTAGATCCTTAGCCCTAGTGTTATCACATTGACCGGGTGTTGTCAAATCCCTTGACACGCTAGGTTCTTTGTGCGATGTCCTAGTTGTTAATGGATACATGGGTTATAGAGATTGATCCTAGGTATTTCATGTCTTCATCCACAAGATGTTTTTGTTTAATAATGTTTCGGATGATGGCCACGTCTTGGCCTTAGTTCGTTGATGTCAAGGATGTGTGACCCATTAGTGCCTCGGGTGAATGCCCCATCGCCGTTTCCTCTTTTAATTAAGTTACATTTCAAAGTATAACCTTAGAAAAAATACCAATACCCAAATTACCCATCACTTGGTTGGCCACTTATCGCCAATAATCTCAAAAACCCCGAAAGAGACAGTTTCATTCACTATTGGATCGATCCCTCCCTGTGGATTCGACCTCCGAGTTTTGTGCTATGCGTACCTCAGCCCTACGCTTTGGGAAACCTCACAATATAACGCACTTGAGGACGTAAAGCATGCTACAATTAGTCACTCAAGGTACCAAAATCCAACTACTCGAATAATAATAGCCAACTCAAAACATTTGCTCGTATAGAGTGAATAGGTTCCTCGTAAAGCGTTAAATGTCACATTTACTTTAATTCACATATTCCGTGCGACCTAGGGCAAACCACCTCCTAGTCGACGTGTCATACTAAAATGTGACTTTCTCCCATTATTTCCAAAACATTTCCATTTATCTACAAAACATTCCAATTGTTCGATTTTCTACAAAAACGTGTCAAAACCTTATTTTCACCCACCGACGCCCAAGGGAATCCAAAACAAATTATTTACCCCAATTCAATTTCATAAATCGACAACCACGAGGTTTTCATAAAATTTTGGGCTTTTCAAAATTGAACCAAGAATCAAATAGTTCATCTCCTAGGGAACACATAGAGACCGTCGACAACAACCACCTCCGACCACTTTATATGTGAACGACCCGTGAGTGTAATTTATGCGAATGCACACAATTGACGAAATTTCATAAAACAATTAAGGAATAATTAAGGAAACCAACATTACAAATGAGAGGGATAGAAGACTCTACCTTAATCGAAGCTCCAGTGACACTCACTGGAAACTTTGCCGGAAAACTTTGCCGGAAAACCTCCATTGCCAGAGTGAACCAAGCTCGCCATTGCGGAGCCCTCGCGATGCTCTACAACATTTGAGAAGGGCAAAACCTTAAACGAGCAACTAATACAAACCTAGAGTTTTGGAGAGGGAGAGAAACTTACCGATCCGAGACGATCCAAGCACATCAATACGAAGAGGAGACTGCGGGGAACACCATTAATGCATCGTGTTTCTTCCGAAATCCATTAGATTGGGAGGGATGGAAGAGACAAGGGATAGAGAGTTGAGAGGGAGGTAGAGAGAGTGGGAGTTAGGGTTTTTAGTGAGGAAGAAGGGTAAAATCGTGTATGGGTTGTATATATACACAACCCCACCTCAAATTACCAAATAACCCTTCATTAACACATTTCGCGCTGGAAAAATATACATGGCGACTGGTCGACGATGGTACGGTCGACCGGTCAAGAGCAATATAAAATTCTCTCGGACAAAGCTCGACCGGTCGCGACGGTATGGTGTACCGGTCGACATGCCCAGTTTTGCACTGATTTGAAAGATTGATTGTTTCAAGAGTATTTTGGTCCTAACTTCTTCGTTCGGACTCCAATTGAGACGATTCAAGTTGCATTGGAATCATAATCAAATTATATACGACTTCCAGAAATAAAGAATTCTGATTTGAAGAATGAATCAGATCGATGGATTTAAATGCGATTAAGAATTTTCGATTTATTTAAACGAATGGAAATTTACTAAAATTGCCGGAGTGTGACAAACTACCCTACTTACAAGAATTTCGTCCTCGAAATTTCCAAGGTAAAAGAACCTAGAATATAACGCCGCGAGGAGAACAACGTCCAAAGCACGGAACACGGATGTTTCACACAAGAACCGACAACCAACCACAAAGGAAGGATTTCAACCGACACAACCCCGCCACGAATACCCAACAACGGTCGCAAACTGAACGAGCAGGCCACTTTGCAATCTTAGCAACACCAAGACGGAACCGAAAACACACAAGAGAACTCGTCATAAGAGAATTGAGAACTTTCAAGAGAGGTTTTCGCGCACCCAAACAATTTCAAGCCACTCAATCAGGCAAGAAACGTAGATTTTCCAACAAGAAGTACGATACGAAGGTCAAACCGCAAGAATATTACCCCGAAAAATTTCAAGAAAACTCCACAAAATTCTAGAACATGCCACAACACCACGTGGACATGCCGAGAAATTTTCCAAGTGCTGAAACGCCAAGGATACGAGGGGATATGGAACGGACACGCCGACACGCGAAGGATACACCAAGGACACGCCGAGGACATGCCGACACGCCAAGGACATGTTTAGGACACACTGACACGCCAAGGATGCGATTCGGATACGAGGATACGATACTGACACACGGATATGGCATGGGTACAATGCCGACACGCGGACACGATACGGATACTCTGATTTTCCAACATAATTTCCAGAATTTTATGAAAAGCAAAGAAGTGATTTTCAACCACCACAAGGAAATTTACAATAACTATATTGCCACGAACGCGCGAAACAATCTCGAATTTGATTTCCGAACAAGATCGCAACAATCCAACTGACACGAGAGAGGATTTGAAAGCAAGACAAACTACAAAGGATGGTCACGCAACAACCGTGCCACCCGAATCACACCAAACAACCACAACACCACCAAAAGAAGAACTCAACGAACAAAATCTCACAACACAACCCGCACACACCTAGCGCGGTACCAGAATGACTAAGAAGTTTGATTTGAGATGTGCTGTCCAGTCACCTTCTTAAAACAATCCTTAATGTTCATTCTTATACCACATGACACGGACTACGCACACCGGTCACACCAAATATCACCACAATCCAAGTCAGTACAGTTGACTTCAAGGAGACATATATATTCTACTCAGCACTCGCAACACAGTTGCACAACACAAAAGTAACTCTATCTCACTGATCACACTAACCACAAGCCAATCCCACAACACACTCTCAAACAAGGCTCCAAAGGGAGACAACATCACAGAATAGAGGTGTCCAAACGCAAATGGACATGGCGTCAACAGATACAACAACAATCCGGATTCGCACGAAGACACGGCGAACAAGAACGAACACAAGAGGATAACCCGCAAGACAAGAGTGCGCCAAACAAGAATATGATTCCCGAACAAGCTCTACGAAGTAGATGATTCTACACACACAAGACGAACAACGCATTACTACTCCAACAAGTGCTACAACGATAGAAGTACCACGAACTGTCGATAAGATAATGGCAAAAGCCAGTCGCAACATCAAAAGCTTCCAACAAGTGCCAACAAGAAACACGAGAAGTTAAATCGCACACCATCGAAGAACAAGGAATCCTAGTAATGACAAGGATAAGGTACGAGTGCACGCGACACATTTCCAATAAGGATGATAGAGACCATCGATCAAGCACATTGATCCAAGAGAGTCGAAGAGTCAACAAGTAGCCAAGGAACGGCATCCGCTCACCGATCCCGCAAAGGTT
>NMUG010005999.1:0-12818 GCA_002855965.1 Monotropa hypopitys | reverse complement strand
CTTATCTTGTTTTATGACTTCTAACTTTTAGTGTAATGTTTGCTGAAGAACTTCTTAAGACCGTTTGATTTTCAGTGAGGAGGTATTGGTGGATTTCTTAGACCTGATGAAATTTTATGGCTTTGTGATATAATTTCTAGTATCCATCATCTCCCACATAGTAGGATGCCATAATTTCAAATACTTGCCATTGATTGGATGTTTATGCACTTCACCGTCTAAGTCCTGGAGCATATACGTACCTCCCTTTAAGATCTGGGAGATTTGAAAAGGACCTTTCCATGTAGGGGACCACTTGCCAAACTTAGGATCTTTCTTCTCAAATGGTAAGATTGCTTGCCAGACCACATCTCCTTCAGCAAAGGATTTCTCCTTTACTCCCTTATTATATGCACGGGCGACTTTTGGCTTCTGCACTATCAAATGATCTAACGCGGATAGCCTTATCTCATCTAGGTCTTCTAATTCCATGAACATTGCTTGATTATATTCTTTATAATCTAGTCCATTTTGAAAAGAAACCCTGGCTAACCTGATGTTACTTCCATTGGTAAAACAGCATCATGACCATAGGTAAGAGTATAAGGTGTAATGCCAGTGGCTGTCTTTTTTGAAGTCCTGTATGCCCATAATGCATCTGACAATGCTTCATGCCATATCCTTGGCTGATCTTCCACCATTCTGCTGATAATTCCCTTCAACGTCTTGTTGGTGGATTCCGCTTGTCCATTTCCCTGGGCATAATAGGGTGTTGAGTGTGTCATTTCTATGCCAAATTGTTGCATGACTCCTTTAACTTTATCGCCGAAGAAAATAGATCCCCTCTCGGCGACTATATGTTGAGGAATACCGAAACGGTGGATAATTCTTTCTTTAAGCATAATAATGATTTCTTCTTGGGAAACAGAAGTCATGGGTATGGCTTTAGCCCATTTAGTAAAGAAATCAGTGGCCACAATAATGTACGTATGCCCTTTAGAAGAAGGAGGAAATATTTTACGAATCAAATCCATGGCCCATCCTCTGAATGGACAAGGTTTTATGACTTACTTCATTAGAGAAGCGGGAATTCTCTGAACTGGTCCATAGGCTTGGCAAGGCTGACATCCCTTAGCAAACTGGATACAATCTCTAAGGATAGATGGCCAGTAATAGCCATATCTTCTGAGCAACCATCTCATTTTCCTCCCTGTCTGATGGGCTCCACAAATACCTTCATGAACCTCTCCCATTACCTACAGGGCATCTCTAATCCCCAAACATTTGAGTAGAAGATCGTCTTCCAAACTTTTTCTGTAAAGCTCATCTTCTATTAACATATACTGGACAACCCTCTCCTTGATCTTCTTTGTTGAAGGGAGGTTTGGATACTTGAGGAACGTACTAATTTCGCTCCTCCAGTCATTTTCTTCTTCTCCTGTGTCAGAGGTGAAAACTTCTAAAGAAGTACTTCTTTTTTTTACAGAAGGCAAGCTCCTTCTCTGAATTGTAATGGTTCTCCTATACCATTCCTGGGGAATCTTGATTCCAGTAGCGATTTGTGCCAATTCGTTTGCCTCTTGATTAAATCTTCTAGGGATATAAAGAAGACTGGCATCATCAAATTCATCTAACAATTGTCTGGCTGCCATATAGTAAAGGGCTATTTCTTCACTATTACACTTGTAGATGCCCCCCAATTGGTTGATTACCAATTGAGAGTCTCCAATGACTCTTATGGTAGATGCCCCCATTTCCCGTAGGATCTCTAAACCAATAATTATACCTTCGTATTCAGCCTGATTATTTGTACATTGGAAATCAAACTGAAAAGACAAATGGGTTTTAACTCCGGCAGGGGATATTATGAGAATTCCACAACCAGAAGAAACTGTTGTTTTTAACCCATCGAATAATAACTACCAAGGAGTAAATGAAGCAGTAAAAACGTCAAACCCGATTGCTTCTTCATCAATGTCCAAACATGGATGATTTGCTAGAAAATCGGCCAATGCTTGTCCTTTTACTGCTTTTTGAGGAATGTATTGGAAGTAAAATTCCATTAATTCAAGTGACAATTGACCAATTCGACCTCTAATAATGGGCCGAGAAAGTAAATATTTAATTAAATCAGTCTTGCAAACCAAATAAACCAACACAGGCATCATATAGTGCCTAAGTTTTATTGCTGAAAAGTACAAGGCTAAGCATAGCTTCTCCATAGGAGAATATCTACGTTCTACAGCAGTCAACAACCTACTGAGATAGTACACTGCTTGCTCCTTGCCTTGTTCATTGTTTTGGGCTAATAGACTTCCAATAGAGGTTTCTGATGCTGAAATGTAAAGTCGAAGAGGTTTCTTCTTGATTGGAGGCATAAAAACATGAGGTTGAGTCAGATACCTCTTGATAGCTTCAAAGGCCTCTTGATGGCGAACTTCCCATTTAAATTATTCTTCTCGTTTTAGCTTCAAAAATTCTGAAAAAACATGAACTTTCCCGGCCATATTAGAAATGAATCTTCTAATGAAGTTAATGAGGCCGAGAAAACTTTGTAGTTCCTTCTTGCAAGATGGGGGTTTAGATTCAAGGATAGCCTTTGTTCTGTTCTAGGGTACTTCAATACCTCTTTGGTGAACCAAAAAGCCAAGAAAATTGCCTGCAGAGACTCCAAATGGGCATTTCAGAGGATTCATCTTAAGATTATTGGTCCTTAGGCGCTCAAAACTGACAAGCAGGTGCTCTAGATGCTCCTCGAATGAGCCAGATTTGATTACTGCATCATCTATGTACATTTCCATAAATTGGCCAAGCATGTTGTGAAACATGGAATTCATGACCCGTTGATAAGTTGCTCCTGCATTTTTAAGCCCAAAGGGCATCACAACCCACTCAAAAGCTCCCAACGATCCTGGACATCTGAAGGCTGTCTTGTGGACATCCTCTCTTGCAATATATATTTGATTATATCTAGAGTGACCATCCATGAATGAAAGTACCTTATGTCTGGCTGCTCCATCAATTAGAACATCTGCAATAGGCATAGGATATTCGTCTTTTGGGGAAGCCATGTTGAGATTGTGGAAATCCTCTTTCCCATTCTTTTTTATCACTGGAACAATGTTGGAAAGCCATTCCACATATCTGGTTGGCCTTATAAATCCAACTCTTAGGAGATGTTCCAATTCTTCTTTAGTCCGCAGATTTAATTCTTCTAACATTCGCCTAGGCGCCTGCTTAAAAGGTTTAAAACCTTCTTTAATAGGGAGCATGTGCTCTACAAAGCTTCTTTGTAATCCAGGCATATCCTCATAATCCCAGGCAAAGTAATCCTTGTATCTGGTTAAAAGATCCACATAGGCACTCTTGACGTTCTCTAGAAGGCACTGGCTTAAGTAAATGGGCTTTGGATGTTCATCTGTGCCCAAGTTTATTTCTTCTAAAGGATCTTGCACATCTGCCTTCAGATCGTCTAACTTTGCAGGGGAAGCTTCCAAATCTTCTAACTGGATAACATCGTCTGGAAGCATAGAAGTTGTTTCCAAAAATAATTCGGCTGTTAAAACCGAATTATCTTCTACATCCAATGACCTCAGATTTTCTTCTGTAATATGAGCAATTAAGCGAGCAAGAGAAGCTTGTAACGCTACCCTCTTTTCAGTGAATGTTGGTGTCTGATTCATGGGAAATGGCTTGAAGAAATGATGTGCTCGGCCTATTGATCTCAGTCAGTAGAGGGCCGACCAGCTATTTGTAGATGTCTTTAAGCTCGTTCACAGAAGATTATGGTGACATAACAATTGCTGTAGGGTTGCCATATTTTTCAATCCCAGTAAACTTAACTGGACTAATTTCATTGTCATAGAGTTTGGCATCTGCGAGATTAGAAGAAGCCAAAAAAGGCCTTTTGTCTGCCCAAATTACTTCTACATCATCTCCATGCCAGAAGATCAGGCATTGATGAAGAGTAGAAGGGACATCCATGCATACATGTATCCAATCACGTCCCAACAATAAATTATAACTTGAACGAGCATCAACCACAAAGAAAGGAGTGGTTAGAATTTTTGTTCCCACTTGTAAATTCATAATAATTATACCTTGGGCGGTGGTAGTGCCTCCAGCAAAATTAGAAATGTTGGCGCTGGAAGGTAACAGATCTTGGTCTCCTTTACCTAGCTTGACGAGCATGAAACGTGGCATGAGATTGGCAGCAAATCCATTGTCCACCAGGATACGATTAACAGGAATCCCCTCTAGATAACCCTGAATATAGATAGGACGAAGATGTTGAGTCACCATTGGATCTGGTTTTTCAAAAATGACACTTGCCACAGGGGATGGATGGAATTTAGTAGGTCTATCCTTAAGAACCACAATTGATGGAATATGAGATTTAGAAACATCTGAAGAAGATGCTTCCACAACTGGAGAAGTAGCAACAGGTTTAATGGAGCTGATCTCTGGAGTATCTCCTGAAACTTCCACATCGCCAGTCATAGAAGATGGCTGTCCTTCTTTGGCCATGAAAGAGGTAGGAAGAATAAATACCATATTACACGGTAATTTGGCCAAAGAGGATGTAAGTTTTGTGATAGGGGTTTCTTCCCATACCAACAACATGGTATCTGATAAATGAACATTGACAGGACGTGGTTTTGTTAAGATATCCTTCCATGCAGGCTTCTATGCTTTGGAAACTTCTTTAGAAGAGGATTCACCCTTGCTAAAAGTAGGTTTTTTAACTGGGCGATATTCCATATGAGACTTCTTCTGTTTATTCTGAAGTGCAGGGTTAAGCCTTGGAGGAATAGGAGGAGGGGTAGGAATCCCTTGTGCCAATCTCTCAGCCTGACGGATCCTCTGTCGTCTTCGTTTTTGAGATTTTGTCAAAGGATTCTCAGGCTATGGGAATTTGGGATGCCTAACTTTGAACCAAACATTAGGAGGAACAGATCCAGGTGGCTTGACCATCCTAGGCCTGTTTTCTCGTGGTGCTGTGATGGTCAAAGATGACAATCGTCTCTGAGCTTCAGGAATGGCCGGCTGTAAACGGCTGAACACAGAAGCATGCTTTTGTTGAAAATGTCTAGGAGAAGGTGATTGAGGTTCCTCTCTTGGGCGTTTAACCACTACGCTCTGCAGGCGCCTTGGTTTCGCTGGTATTCCACATTCACAACAATGATGGACAGGTGATTTCTTTAATCTACAAGAGGAGGATCCACTGCGACTTCTAATGACTTCCTGATCCCACCATATAGGAGAATGGCGATTATCAGGAGAACCATCATTGTCATAAACAATCTGCTTTCCTATGGTAGCACGTGAGGGAGCTCCTAGAGAATGCTTCTGTCTTGGAACAGTTCTAGGTGCACCTCTCATGTCTACTTGAACCATATTGGCGCCAAAGTTAGTAGGGAATCGATCCTTATCTACTGCCATTTCTTTCTTAGCCATTTCAGGGAATTTGAAATCTCCTTTGTCAATCCTGTTCTGAATTTCATTCTTGAAGATGATACAATTGATAGTGGTATGGTGCTATGAATTGTGGTATTTACAATAATCCTTGCCTTTGATTTCAGCAGAAGATGGAATCTTATGACCAGCAGAAAAGCGTAGGAGCTTGTCTGTCATAAGGTGATCAAAAATTTATTCCGCTTTTGTAATGTCAAAAGTATATGCCCTGGTTGTTTTAGGTGAAGCCATGGATCCTTGTGCCTTAGTAGGCTCTACTTTGACAAAGGCTTTACAGGCATACGGTTTTCGATTGACAATTTCCGCAACCGCTACTTCTGGATTATCGTTTGTCTCCGCAATCGCCACTTGATAATTAGGGTCCCTATAATAGGTTCCCTTATAGGCATTACGGCGATCCAAATCTTCTACCAATAATTGTTCATAACGAGTGGCTCTTGCAGCCAACTCAAACAAATCTCTAAAAGCTACATCAACGAATTTCTTTTGTAGCTCCAGGCAAAGGCCATTTTGGGATAGACGCACATACTCAGTCTCTGGTAAAACTACCTTGCATTTAAAGCGAGCAGTTTTAAACCGAGTGATATACGTCTCAGCAGGTTCTCCAGGCATTTGGTAGAGCCTAGGTAGGTCTGCTAGAGTGACCTCCTGTTCAGTTCTATAGAATTGTTTGTGAAACAATTCTTCTAATTGAGTCCATGATTGGACCGAATTAGTGGGGAGATTTATATACCATGTAAAAGCAGTTGTAGTAAGGGAATTATGAAATAACCTCATTTTAAGAAATTCATTACTCGCTGCTTCTCCACACTGAACAGAAAAACGTGCCACATGCTCCACTATTGATTTTGTATTTTCTCATGAAAATTGAGAGAAGTCTGGAACCTTATACTCCTTAGGAAATTCCACTCGGTCAATAGCCTCATTATAGGGTTTTTTGTAGATCGACCTCCCAAATTTCTGCATAGCAAGTCCGAATTGATCTTGAACATATTCAATGACCTGTTCTTTGCTAAGAAGGGTGGGATTGTGGGGTGTAGGAGATGGTAGTATCCCCTCAGGAGATATAACATTAGAAGTAGAAGCAAAGAGAGGATTGGTCTTTTTCTATCTTCTAGCACCAGGGTGAGAAGCTACCCCCGTTTTCAATTTGCCATCTGTTAGGACCTCCTTCTGTTCTCCTGTATGGTTAAACTGGGAAGAAGAAGAAGATCCCTAATAAGGCGGTAGGACGACACCCTGGCGACCAGGTATCTTGAGTTGATCGTTGTTGGTGCCATTTCCAACCACCACCGAAGTGACTGGAGTTAGTTTTTCATGAAGAAGAACTATCATATCTTTGATGGATTTGGTGAGATCTACTTGTGAATCCTTGATTTCCTTCAAAGGCCCAACAATGGAATTAGTGAGTCCTTGTGATGACTCAGCATTCGTCTCCAGAATCATGTCTCGCATGCCAACTGCAACTTCTTGTAGATCTTCTTGTGAAGCTGCAACAGATTGGACTTCTGGGGCTTCGAGTGAGTCTCTAGCCATCCCTGTGCCTTTAGATCCTCCTTTCTTATCTTTTCCTGCCATGTGAACTTATCTTCAACTATTTTATGGGTCCCACCGGGCGTGCCAAAAAATGTTGCCCAACTGTTTTTCTCCCTCAGGAGATCACGGGAGTTAGCCAACACCTGGTGGTGGTGCAAGAGAAGAGGATGCGAGGGCATGCCAGGAGAAATGAAATCTCCAATAGTGAACAAGAAGAGCGCCTGAAAATACTAACTATATTTCCTTCAAGAAATTGAGAAACTCGAACTAAAGTTACAAGGGTTCATATGGCCTTGAACAAAGACTTCCACAGTTAAAGAAAAAAAAGATTACATAGAGAAAGAAGCAGGGAGGAGAATGGAAAGAGAGGGGGAGAGATAGAAGATTGACATTGAAGCAGAGGAGGGAGAAGAATGAGACAGAGAAATCGACTAACTGCTAGGAGTTAGGCATAAAACACTAAATTAAAACTGCTGCAGAGAGCATTGCTGGTGCGTGGACCTTCTTCAAGTACTCCTGGGGTCCTTTTATAACCTTCCTTGAGCTTTGTAACTTCCACAGTGTAACCGCTCAGTCAATATACATCCATGTTCCATCATTCAGGCCTTCATGTGAAAATATTCAAATAATGGCCCTATTTATCTGAAATGTAACCACCTACTCTCTTTCCTTACTTATCTTGGTTATCCCTGAAATTCAAAATAACCGCCAAGTTCTTATAATTCAGGAGAACACAATCTTCTAAATAAATTCGGCTCATAATCAATTAAATTTGAATTAAACAATGAATCCGAATTCCTCATTTACCACGTGGATAAAGTATGGTACAAACATGACATCGATTGTATCCTGGGAATCGAACGTCTCAAAATCCTTGCGCACTCGGTGGAGGTGGCGAATGATATTTTTCAGTTCTTTGCTTGCTAATATCTATTTCTGCAGATTGCTTATCTGAATTTGTTATTTTGCAAATATTCCAACATTGTTATTTCGTTGCTCATACAATTTTCTGGGAATTTTTTGGTTTTGTGCTGTTCATCACTATCCCAGATTTTAGATCAGTAACGAAATTGGTGTCTAAGTTCCAATAATTTGTGTTAATGTCCATTATACGAAAAGGGCAATCTCATCAGAGAGTTACAAGGTAGTTCCACTAATGGAAGGCAATTGATTTGCTGGAACTTCAATCGAGCTACTGTTACTGCAATTTTTTTTCTCCAATCACCAAGTTAAAGCTAGCTACTGTTACTTATAATTACTGCAAAATTATTAAGTAACTAAATGGTCTTTACTTATATAAATTAGTTTGTATGTTTTTTTTGGAGAAAACAAAAATTCTAACAGTTTCATTTCATTGGGAAGTATAAGATTGTTAAAATCTGTTTTTTGTTTCGTGTCATCAGTATCTATATCATTCATAAATATCATCCGTCTAGAACAATTGTTTGTATTGCATGGACTAATCACGGTTTCCTGATTTAGAGACAAACTTTTAACGAAATGGCAAACAACAATGAAGTTCGTAACAATGTTCCGGCCAATCAAATCGCTCCCTTGGATACAGATGCTTCGCCGGCCAATGCCGCTAATACAATCAACATTGACACTATACCTGTAGATTTGCTTAGGTCTTCGGGTTCAGTGTCTCTGTCATCGTTTCCGGCACTCTTTCCGGTGAATTATGTGATACGACCGGATAAATTTATGGATCCGGATTTTAAAACGTGGCAAAACAAAATGATATTCTACCTCACGACTATGAGCCTTGCGAAGTTCTTGTCAGAGGTTACACCTGTTGTCACTAAGGATGACACAGATGTACAAAGGTCCTATGACCAGTGGATTAGTGCAGACTTTTTATGCCACAACTATGTACTGGACGGACTTGATGATTCTGTTTATAGGGTATACCAAGTGAAAAAGATAGTCAAGGAACTCTGGAAGTCTTTGGAGATGAAGTAAAATGTTGATGGCACTGGCTCTAGAAAATTCTTGGCCAGTAAAATGCCAGACTTTGTGATGATGGACTCACGCTCCGTGGTAAGCCAGATGCAGGAGTATCAGGTGCTTCTACAACAAATACAAGGAGAGGGATTGTATATGGCTGAGTCCTTGCAAACGGCAACGGCTATCTACAAGTTGTCTTTATCTTGGAAAACATTCCGGGGGTATTTGTAGCACAAAACGAAGGAGATGACCTTCGAAACACTGGTGATAAAGCTACGAATTGAAGAAGATAATGTCCGTAATGAAAGACAATTGGGGACTGATGTCATCGAGTACGGTCAAAGCTCTGGCTCAAGGAAGGGGAAGCCTTCCTACAAGGAGCAAAATAAGTTTGTTATGAATAAACAACCAATAACTGGGAAGTTGAAGCCCACTGGTGTGATTTCAAAGAAACCTATTGCTCAACATAAGTTCCAAGAGAATTGCTACAACTGTAGTGAGGCAGGGAACCAGTCTAATGAGTGCAAGAAGCTAAGAAGCCCCATCCCCAGGCTAATGTGACGAAGGGATTTACCAATGACATCTCTGGGCTAAATATAAATGTCATGGTCTGAGAAGTTTGTCTAGTGAAGTCTCATCACAGGGAGTGGTGGATAGACACTGGCGCTACACGTCATGTCTATTCTGATAAGGCAATGTTCTCTTCTTTCACACCGGTAATAAATGGTGATGAGTTGTATATGGGAAATTCTACAACATCTGAGGTTCAGAGAGTTGGAAAGGTAATTCTGAAGCTGACTTCCAACATGAATCTCACACTTAATGATGTGTTGTACATACCTGAGATCCGAAAGAATTTGATATCCGACTCTTTGTTGATCAAACATAGACTCTGTTTAGTGTTTGAAGTAGACAAGGTGGTGCTGACGAAGACAAAAGTATTTGTGGGGAAGGGATACATGATGGATGGTCTTTTCAAACTTGGTATAATATCTATTGTATCCCCACTAAAAATTAATAAGAATGATGCTACTTTTTCCGTTTATATGTTTGAGTCTCCTTTATTGTGGCATGGTAGATTAGGTCACGTAAATTACAATTCTTTGCATAGATTAAGTAATCTTGACCATCTACCAAAATTTAAAATTAATTCAACTCATAAATGTGAAACATGTGTTGAAAGCAAACTGACTCGGTCTTCATTTCAATAAGTTGAACGTAGCACCGAGCTACTAGGACTAGTACACAGTGATGTATGTGATTTAAAAATGGCCTACGAACAAAGCAACAATAAATATTTTATAATATTTATTGATGACAGCACCAAGTACATTTATGTGTATTTGTTTAAAAGCAAGGATGAGACAGTTGATAAGTTCATTCTTTATAAGAATGAAGTTAAAAATCAACTGAGTAAGAAGATTAAAATACTTCGTAGTGATCGTGGTGGCAAATATGAAGTACCTTTTGGTGCCTTCTGTGCGCAACATGGAATCATTCATCAAACTACGGCTCTTTACTCGCCTCAGCAGAATGGGATTGCTAAACGTAAGAACCGTACACTAAAAGAGATTATGAATGTCATGTTGATAAGTTCTGGAGTGTCACAGAACTTATGGGGAGATGCTATCCTAACTGCAAACTACCTTTTGAATAAGGTACTACGCAAGGATAGTGATAAGACTCCTTATGAACTTTGGACTCGAAGAAAACCTTCATATAAATACTTACGAATGTGGGGTGCTTGGCCAAAGTTGCGATACCTCCTCCCAAGGAGGTAAAAATTGCTCCTAAGACCGTTGATTGTGTGTTCATCGGATATGCATAAAATAGTAGTGCATATAGATTTCTGGTACATCTTTCTATGGTGAATGATGTATACAACAATACAATCATGGAATTGAGGAATGTACATTTCTTTTAAGATGTGTTTTCTTACAAGACTAACAGTCTTGAGAATCCGGTTAAACGAACAAGAGACACGAGGGTCCCAGAAAGTTCTAATCAACAAGAGGATGAAGAGGTAGAAGAGCTTCGAAGAAGCAAATGTGCTAGAACGGAGAAACGTTTTGGTCCCGACTTTCTAACATACTTGATGGAAGGTGATCCACGCACCTACAAGGAAGCCGTGTCTTCTACTGATGCCCCTTTATGAAAAGAAGCAATCAAAATTAAATTGATTCTATCTTACAGAATCATACTTCGGAATTAGTGGATCTTCCACAAGGAAGCAAGGCTTTGGATTGTAAATAGATCTTCAAGAAGATGATGAAAGCCGATGGTACCATTGATAAATACAAAGCCATGTTAGTAATCAAAGGATATAGGCAATAAGAAGACCTTGATTACTTTGATACATATTCTCTTATTATGAGAATAACTTCCATTCAGATGATACTCGCTATAACAGCGCTGCGAAATTTGGAAGTACATTAAATGGATGTGAAGACGGCTTTCCTTAATGGAGATCTACAAGAGGAGATATATATGGAGCAACATGAGGGTTTCTCCACTCTAGGCCAAAAAGGGAAGGTGTGTAGACTTGTCAAATCCTTGTATGGATTAAAATAAGTACCGAAACAATGGCACGAGAAATTTGATAATATCATACTTTCAAGTGGCTTTAGGATAACGAATGTGACAAGTGTGTCTATGTTAAGAATGCTAAAGATGGCTACGTCATCTTGTGTCTTTACGTTGATGACATGCTTATTGTCGGGAGTACCGACAAGATGATTAAAGCCACTAAGAACATGTTGAACTCTAAGTTCGATATGAAGGATATAGGCCTGACAGATATGATTTTGGGTGTAAAGATTACACGAATACCAGAAGGACTCATGTTATTCCAATCACATTATATGGATAAAATACTTAGACAAGTTCAATAATTCAGATACTAACATTGCTAGAACACTGATGGATTTGAGTATCCGATTGTCAAAGAATAGTGGGAAAACTATGTCACAGCTAGAGTATTCTTGGATAATCGGGAGTCTCATGTATCTGATGACTTGTACAAGATCGGATATAGCATACTCGGTTAGCAGACTTAGTCGCTACACGAGTAATCTGGGAGTTACACACTAGAAGGCTATCTACAGGGTTCTACACTACCTGAGATACACCCAAGATTTTGGTCTCCACTATACTAGACATCCACCTGTAATCGAAGGATATTCAGACGCAAATTAGATATCAGATGTGACTAATTCCAAATCTACTAGTGGATATGTGTTTACTCTCGGAGGTGTAGCTGTGTCTTGGAAATCCTCTAAACAAACTTGTATTGCAAAATCTATCATGGAATGTGAATTTATCTCTCTAGATAAAGCTACTGAGGAAGCCGAGTGGCTACGGCAGTTTGTGGAAGATATTCCAAGATTGTCGAAGCATGTGTCTGCAATAACTATAAATTGTGACAGCCAAGTAGTCATTGATAGGGCATAGAGCAATATGTAAAATAGAAAGTCTCGACATATTAGAAGGCGACATAATTCCATTAGATAACTACTCTCATGAGGTATTGTCACTCTTGACTATTTGAAGTCAAAAGACAATATTGCGAATCCACTAACCAAAGGGTTAACTAGATAGTTAGTTGAAAAAGTATCGAAAGGAATGTGTTTAAAGCCTAGAAAGATGAAAGAAGTCATGACGGAAACCTCACCTAGTTGACTGGAGATTCCAAAATCTAGGTTCAAAGGGTGAACTAAGTCATAATTCTCTAGTTGTAATCACTATTGAGTTACAAACTCAAACGCATTCCTATGATGCAAATAGTGATTGATTGAGGATAAGCTGTAGAGCTTTTAATGACTTTGTCATGTGTGGAGTATGGTTATAATCATTGACAAAAGTCACCTATGTGAGTATGAAGT